>JAKWBO010000450.1:0-45372 GCA_034336685.1 Luscinia luscinia
GTACCACATTCTGCCGCTCTTATTGATCTCTGCGAGCCATTCCGGCGCCTTCCCGGGTTTTTGGCGGAGCCAGAACATGGCAACACTCCCGAAATCAAACCCAGACCCCGGCAGAGCAGAGTCAGGGACCCCCCGGGGGGCTGGAGGTCCCCGGACTCCAGCAGGGTCACGGCCGCCCGGAACCCTCGCGGGAACAAGGGGAGATGGGGATGAGGCGCCGGATCCGGGCGTGGCCCCGGGGTAGGCGTGGCGCTGCGGAGGCGCCCGGGACCCACCTGGCAGGGCCAGCAGGGCCAGGAGGGCGAGGAGCGGGAGGGAGCTCGAGGCCGTGGCCGGGATGTGCCGGGGTTGGGGTCCTGGGGAGTTTGGGGGTTGTTAACCAAGTCGTTAATTGGGCAATAAATGAAGCAGAGGTAGGCAACTAATTAATCAGTGGATTGGTGTTAATTGTGGAGTTTGGGGTTTTAAAGCTCTGAAAACCTCTGGTGGAGTGTGAGAGTTGAAACGAGGGGCGTGAGACTCCGAGTCGCTCGTTAAAATTGCTGTTTATTAAATCCAGATAATCCAGCAATTTATTTATTATTTTAAATGCTGTTTATTTTTTCCAGATGATTCAGCAATTCACAGACCGTGGGTGACCGAGCGCGACCTGCACGTTTTCAGCCACAGCTGTCGAGTCGTCTGAAAAATAATAAAACCACACTGGCAGCAAATGCTAACCAAAATTTAGGAAAGTAATGAAAATAAAATGAAGTAAAATCAATAAATCCTCCAAATCCTGTAAATTGACTAAAATGGGAAATCTAAGAATCACAGAAAATAAAGAAAAGCACTGCTATAAACAAGAAATTAATGAAATGAACCCAAAATCTCCAGGCTTGGGTTTTTCTCGTTTTTGAGCCAGAACCGCCCCTTGGGGACTTCCCCCAAAAAACAAAAAAAGGCCCAAAATGGCTCCAAATTTCGGGTTTTGTTTTCACTGCAGCTGCAGCTGCCGGCACCTGCTGGGGGCAGAAATTAGTGCAGCTAATTAGAGTTATTTGTGCTGAGAATGAAAGCCAAATTAAAAACAAATTCCTAAATTAACGGGAATAATTGAATTTATTATTTTATTTCTTTCATTCTTATTTTTATGCAATTAATTGGTTTTCATCAGGGCAAATAATTATCAGTCCAAAGGGTTATAATTAAAGTGAATTTGGGTTCATGAGTATAATCATTAGGGTGATTAATCGAATATATTTGGGTTCAAATTGAATTCAACCCCAACACGCCCGGATCGGGCCCCTCATCCCCATCTCCCCTTGTTCCCGCAGGGCTCCGGGCGGCCGTGACCCTGCTGGAGTCCGGGGGGGACCTCCAGCCCCCCGGGGGGTCCCTGACTCTGCTCTGCCGCGGGTCTGGGTTCAATTTCGGTCAATTTGGGATGGGCTGGTACCGCCAGAGACCCGGGAAGGGGCTGGAATACCTCGCACAGATCAACAACGATGGTGGCAGCGCCTGGTACGCGCCGTCGGTGCAGGGCCGGTTCAGGATCTCCAGGGACAACGGGCAGAGCTCGGTGACACTGACCATGAACAGCCTCAAGGACGAGGATTCTGGTGTTTATTTCTGTGCCAAAGCTTCCTGTTCTGGTTGTGTTCCTGATGCTGATTATGGTGACGACCTCCAACCTTGTCCACCTTCCCCATTGTGACCCCAACCCAACAATGTTTCCCCCAACCCTCAGCCCTTGGCCTAACCCTGACCCTTTGTCCCCAGTCTCCCCGTTTGCACTAATGATCACAATGGACCCCAAATTCTCACCTGGTTCTGCCCAAAAACTCAACACAAAAATGCAGAAATTCAGGGATTTTGGCAAAGGGTCCAGCCCGGCCCCTGATTTGGCACCGAACCGATTCTCCCTGCATTGGCTTTGTGACAGCTCAGCCAATCAGGGGCTGGGGGAGCCAGTGAAGATTTTGCCAAAAAGGTCAGAACTGGAAGGAAAGTCAAGAGTTGGGGCGAGGATGGAAGACTTTGGGGAGAATGGTCGAGATTTGAGGACAGGGATTTGGGATAAGAATGTGGGTATTTTGGGATATTTGCTGACCCAGCAATGAGGGCTTCGGGCCAGGGGGAACATCGCCAATATAACCTGCCCCACCAGAAGCCCAAGAAGTGCTGAAAGATTTAGCGCAGAAATAGGCGCCGGAATCCTCGTCCTGGAGGCTGTTCATGGTCAGTGTCACCGAGCTCTGCCCGTTGTCCCTGGAGATCCTGAACCGGCCCTTGACTGACGGCGCGTAGTTGGTGGTGCCATCTTTGCTGATCCCTGCGAGCCACTCCAGAGCCTTGCCAGGCCTTTGGCGGTTCCAGAACATGGCGTAACTCCGAAGTGAACCCAGACCAGCGGCAGAGCAGAGTCAGGGACCCCCGGGGCTGGAGTTCCCCCGGACTCCAGCAGGGTCACGGCCGCCTCATCCCATCCCCAAATCCTCTCCGGTTCCGACCTAAACTCCACTGGTTCTGTCTCAAATCTCTACCAGTTTTCCAGTGTCTTAGAACCCCACAAACACTGCGATTAACCTCTATCTGTTAATTAATTAATTGCCTCCCTCTGCTGAATTTATTGCCCAATTAATGACTTGGTTAATAACCCCCAAACCCCCCGGGACCCCAACCCCGGCACATCCCGGCCACGGCCTCGAGCTCCCTCCCGCTCGTCGCCCTCCTGGCCCTGCTGGCCCTGCCAGGTGGGTCCCGGGCGCCTCCGCAGCGCCACGCCCACCCCGGGCCACGCCCGGATCCGGCGCCTCATCCCCATCTCCTTGTTCGCAGGGCTCCGGGCGGCCGTGACCCTGCTGGAGCCCGGGGGGGACCTCCAGCCCCCCGGCGGTCCCTGACTCTGCTCTGCCGGGCCTCTGGGTTCAGTTTCGGGAGTTTTGCGATGTACTGGGTCCGCCAGATCCCCGGGAAGGCGCTGGAATGGCTCACGGGGATCAGCAATGGTCGTTACACCTGGTACGCGCTGTCGGTGCGGGGCCGGTTCACGATCTCCAGGGACAACGGGCAGAGCTCGGTGACGCTGACCATGAACAGCCTCAAGGACGAGGATTCTGGTGCCTATTTTTGTGCCAAATCTGCTGATGGTGGTGCTGTTTGGGGTGCTGTTGCTTATGCTGGTTTTGGTGGTTTGGTGCCGAGAGGGGAGGTTTGATGCCCGTGGCTCAGGTTTGGGTGACCCAGAGGAATCCTCAGTGTAACGGCCACAAACCCGCGGTGTTGGCCCAAAGCAGCCACACCTGACACCGACCCCAATGGTGCCGACAGGGGAGGTTTGTTTCCACCCGAAAACTCAACTCAAAAAGACAGAAAATCAGGGATTTTGGCAAAGGCTCCTGTCCGGCCACAGATCCGGCACCAAACCGATTCTCCACGTGCCGTCTCAGCGTCAGCTCAGCCAATCAGGGGCCAGGAGAGCTGGTGGAGATTTAGGAGAAATGGCAAAAACTGGGGGGAAAATCGAGAGTTGGGACAGCTCTGGGGAAAATTGGGGTAGAATGGCCAAGATTTGACGGTAAGGGCTGGGATTTGCGGGAACAGTGTGGGAATTCTGAGATATGTGAAGACCCAGCAGTGGGGATTTGGAACCGCAACCAGCACCGTAACCAAAATCAGCATCATCAGCGGCAGTACTTCTGGCACAGAAATAGGCGCCGGAATCCTCGTCCTTGAGGCTGTTCATGGTCAGTGTCACCGAGCTCTGCCCGTTGTCCCTGGAGATCCTGAACCGGCCCTGCACCGACGGCGCGTAGTAGGTGCTGCCACTGGGGGTGATCCCCGCGAGCCAATCCAGCCCCTTTCCGGGTTTTTGGCGGATCCACAAAAATCTAAAACTCCCAAAATCGAATCCAGAGGCGCGGCAGAGCAGAGTCAGGGACCCCCCGGGGGGCTGGAGGTCCCCCCCAGACTCCAGCAGGGTCACAGCCGCCCGGAGCCCTGCGGGAACAAGGGGAGATGGGGATGAGGCGCCGGATCCGGGCGTGGCCCGGGGTGGGCGTGGCGCTGCGGAGGCGCCGGGACCCACCTGGCAGGGCCAGCAGGGCCAGGAGGGCGAGAGCCGGGAGGAGCCTCGAGGCCGTGGCCGGGATGTGCCGGGGTTGGGGTCCCGGGGGTTTGGGGGTTGTTAACCAAGTCATTAATTGGGCAATGAATTGAGCAGACGGAAGCAATGAATTAATCAGTGGATTGGTGTTACTTGTGGGGTTTGGGGTTTTAGAGCACTGAAAACCTCTGGTGGAGTGTGAGAATTGAAACGAGGGGTGTGAGACTCCGATTTGCTCGTTAAAATTGCTGTTTATTAAATCCAGATAATTCAGCAATTTATTTATTATTTAAATTGTTCTTTATTGTATCCAGATTATTCAGCAATTTATTTATTATTTAAATGCTGTTTATTGTATCCAGGTGATTCAGCAATTCACAGACTGTGGGTGACCGAGCCCGACCTGCAGATTTTCAGCCACAGCTGTGGAGTCGTCTGAAAAATAATAAAACCACACTGGCAGCAAATGGTAACCAAAATTTAGGAAAGTAATGAAAATAAAATGAAGAAAAATCAAAATATCCCCCAAATCCTATAAACTGACTAAAACCAGTATTTAAAAATCACTGGAAATAAAGAAAAGCACTGCTATTAACAAGAATTTAATGAAATGAACCCAAAATCTCCAGGCTCGGGTTTTTCTCGTTTTTGAGCCTGAACCGCCCCTTGGGGACTTCCCCAAAAAGCCACAAAAGGCCCAAAATGGCTCCAAATTTCGGGTTTGTTTTCACTGCAGCTGCAGCTGCTGGCACCTGCTGGGTGCAAAAATTAGTGCAGCTAATTAGAGTCATTAGTGCTGAAAATGAAAGCCAACTTAAAAATAAATTCCTAAATTAACGGGAGTAATTGAATTTATTATTTTATTTCTGTCATTCTTATTTTTATGCAATTAATTGGTTTTCATCAGGGCTAATAATTATCAGTCCAAAGGGTTATAATAAAACTGAATTTGTGTTAATGAGTATAATCATTAGGGTGATTAATCGAATATATTTGGGTTTAACCTCAATTTAACCCCGGGCCACGCCCGGATCCGGCACCTCATCCCCATCTCCCCTTGTTCCCGCAGGGCTCCGGGCGGCCGTGACCCTGCTGGAGTCCGGGGGGGACCTCCAGCCCCCCGGGGGGTCCCTGACTCTGCTCTGCCGCGCCTCCGGGTTCGATTTCGGTCAATTTGGGATGGGCTGGATACGCCAAAGACCCGAGAAGGGTCTGGAATTTGTTGCGAGTATCGACAACAGTGGCCCTTACATGAACTACGCGCCGTCAGTGCAGGGCCGGTTCAGGATCTCCAGGGACAACGGGCAGAGCTCGGTGACACTGACCATGAACAGCCTCAAGGACGAGGATTCCGGCGCCTATTTCTGTGCCAAATCTGCTGATGGTGGTGCTGGTTTGGCTAGTGCTGTTGGTGCTGGTTTTGGTGGTTTGGTGCCGACAGGGGAGGTTTGATGCCCGTGGCTCAGGTTTGGGTGACCCAGAGGAATCCTCAGTGTAACGGCCACAAACCCGCGGTGTTGGCCCAAAGCAGCCACACCTGACACCGACCCCAATGGTGCCATCAGGGGAGGTTTGTTTCCACTCTAAAAGTCAACTCAAAAAGATAGAAAATCAGGGATTTTGGCAAAGGCTCCTGTCCGGCCACAGATCCAGCACAGAATCGATTCTCCAAGTGCTGGATCGTCGTCAGCTCGGCCAATAAAAGGCTGGGCGAGCTAGAGCTTTTCTCATCCCCACCTCAGCCTCAGCCATGTGGATTTTGGTGTCAATTTCTGCGCCGAATGTTTAACCACTGTTTGTTATTGAGGTTATGCTGCTACTGGTGATCCCAAGCCCCCATTGCCTGACTCCCAAATCTTCCAAAATCCTGAAATCCATTTCCCAAATCCCAGCTGTTAATGCCATCCCTGACATCGTACTCCCAAACTACTCCAGGCGGCCGTGGCCCTGCTGGAGTCCGGGGGGGAACTCCAGCCCCCCGGGGGGTCCCTGACTCTGCTCTGTGGCGGGTCTGGATTCGATTTTGGACAATTTGGAATGGCCTGGTTCCGCCAGAAACCCGGGAAGGCGCTGGAATGGGTCACAAATATCCACAGTGGTGGCACCACCTACTACTCCCCATCGGTGCATGGCCGGTTCAGGATCTCCAGGGACAACGGGCAGAGCTCGGTGACACTGACCATGAACAGCCTCAAGGACGAGGATTCTGGAATTTATTTCTGTGCCAAGGGTGGTGGTACTAGTGGTGCTCCTGGTGGTTATAGTGGCAATGCCAGTGATGGCACCACCTACATCGTTGAGTCCCCAGCTGTCCCCAGCTGTCCCCAGGCCCCTCCCCCAGAGCTCAGCCCCAGCTCTGTCACCGTCGCTCGCTCGTGTCACACACACACATGAACAGAATAAAGATGGCCGCCCCTTCATCCTGCGCCTTCTCCAGTTTATTCGCTCTTCACAAAGCGCCATCTCCACTCACTGACTGCAGCACAATCGATAATTGTAATAATTGGTGGAAGGGTCTGGGAGGATCTGGAGACGGGTGGAGACAGAGGGAGAGGGAGAGGGAGAGGGAGAGGGCCAAAACAATCAACAGAAGCACCAGCACAGCCAGAGCCTGAACAAGCTCCTGTGTCTTTACCGCAGAAATAGGCGCCGGAATCCTCGTCCTTGAGGCTGTTCATGGTCAGTGTCACCGAGCTCTGCCCGTTGTCCCTGGAGATCCTGAACCGGCCCTGCACCGACGGCGCGTAGTCGGTGTAGCTGCCATCGGTGCTGATCCCTGCGACGTATTCCAGCCCCTTCCCGGGTCTTTGGCGGACCCAGTACATCCCGAAACTCCCGAAATTGAACCCGGAGGCGCGGCAGAGCAGAGTCAGGGACCCCCCGGGGGGCTGGAGGTCCCCCCCGGACTCCAGCAGGGTCACGGCCGCCCGGAGCCCTGCGGGAACAAGGGGAGATGGGGATGAGGCGCCGGATCCAGGCGTGTTGGAGTTAAATTGAATTTGAACCCTAACATATTGAATTATTCACCCAACTGATGATAATATTTGATCTCAATTAACTTTAATTATAATCCTGCTTACCGAGAGTCTTTAGCCTTGATAAAATCCATTCATAAGAATAAAAATATGAATGAAAAAAAATAGAACAAATCAATTAAATTCTGCCCAATAATTTCAGTGTTTTTTTAAATGGGTTGTCCTTAATTATCAGCTCTAATGACTCCATTCACCCACCCTAATTAATGCCCCCACCTGGTGCCGAGAGCTGCAGCTGCAGCAAAACCCGAAATTTGGGGCCGACTTGTGGCTTTTTGGGGAAGTCCCCAAAGGGGCGGTTCTGTCTCCAAAAGAAGAAAAACCTGAGCTGGGAGGGTTTGGGTTCATTTCACCCAATTTCATTTCTTTCTTGCCAATTACTGTTATTTTAATAATTTTCTACAATTTTTAAATTTGGGTTTTATTCAATTTACAGGACTGTAGAGACTTGTTGCTTTTATCTGAATTATTTTCATTATTTTGCTTAATATTTGCTGTTACTGCTGTTTTATTGTATGTTTTAATTTTTTTATGGTATTTTAAGATTTCTTTAGAACATTTTTAAATAATATTGAGTATTAATATTAATTACTTTTCTTTCCTTGGCAGGATTTTTTAAATTCGCTTTCTGATAATTCTTATCTTCCTTATTTTTCATTGATTTCCTTTGATATTGAAGAATTTGCCTTGCTATTTGCTAATTTTATATTGATAACTGCAAAAATTAATGGAGCAGAGTGAGGTGGAGGTGTGGCAATAATTAATTAATGAATCGGGGAAAATTGGAGGGGTTGGGGGTTTAAAGGCACTGCCAAACTGGGGTGGAGATTTGAGAACAAACCAGTGGAGTTTGGATTTGGTGAGGATTTGGGGACGGGATGAGGCGGCCGTGACCCTGCCCTTGATGTGACCTTGAACACTGACCCCGGGTTCTTATCCTGAGCCCGAATTTGGGCTTTGAATCTGTGGGAATCTCTTCAAACCTGTTGGAATCTGATTCCCAGAGGGATCCAAACGGGAGGGATCCTCCCGAATTTGCCTGGAAACAAAACAAATAAAAGCTTCAAGGTCTGGGCAGGGGAAAGGATCTGGAGACAATTGCGGAGAGCTGAGGACACAGCGACAGGGAAAGGGACAAAACCGTCAATAAAACTCGCAACACCGTAACTGCGACCAGAATCCTTGGCACAGAAATAGGCGCCGGAATCCTCGTCCTTGAGGCTGTTCATGGTCAGTGTCACCGAGCTCTGCCCGTTGTCCCTGGAGATCCTGAACCGGCCCTGCACCGACGGCGCGTACCGGGTGTCTCTGCCGTCGGTGCTGACACCCGCGAGCCACTCCAGTCCTTTCCCGGGGCTCTGGCGGATCCAGAACATTCCATAATCGCCGAAATTGAATCCAGACGCTTGGCAGAGCAGAGTCAGGGACCCCCCGGGGGCCTGGAGGTCCCCTCCGGACTCCAGCAGGGTCACGGCCGCCCGGAGCCACAATAAACACAAATATCAGAACAATCACTTTGTAACCTTAACTGGGTAGGGAGTCTTTGTTTCTGCAACACCAGGGCCACGCCCGGATCCGGCGCCTCATCCCCATCTCCCCTTGTTCCCGCAGGGCTCCGGGCGGCCGTGACCCTGCTGGAGTCCGGGGGGGACCTCCAGCCCCCCGGGGGGTCCCTGACTCTGCTCTGCCGCGGGTCTGGGTTCGATTTCGGGAGTGTTGCCATGCACTGGATCCGCCAAAAACCCGGGAAGGCGCCGGAATCGCTCGCGGAGATCAATAAGAGCGGCAGAACGTGGTACACACCATCGGTGCGTGGCCGGTTCAGGATCTCCAGGGACAACGGGCAGAGCTCGGTGACACTGACCATGAACAGCCTCAAGGACGAGGATTCCGGCGCCTATTTCTGTGCCAAAAATGCTGATGGTTGTTGTTCTGGTGCTTATGCTGTTGATGCTTTTGGCCCCGTCCCAGTCCCCAGGTACTCACCTGTCCCCAAATATCGCCAGACCCTTCCCAAATCCCAGCCCTTGGCCCCAGCCTTGAACTCTGATTTCAGCTCTGCAGAGCTGGGACCAAAGTCGAGCTTTGAATTTGTTGGAATCTGTTTCCTAGAAGGGCCCATTGGAATGTGCCTCCCTAATTTGTTGTAAATCCAAAACAAATAAAGCATTGAAGGACTGGAGGTTGGGGAAGGTCCTGGGGAGATTTGGGGACAGGAGGGGAATTGGCCAAAAGCATCAACATTGTCATAATGAGCAGCAGCCCCAGCAGATTTGGCGCAGAAATAGGCGCCGGAATCCTCGTGCTTGAGGCTGTTCATGGTCAGTGTCACCGAGCTCTGCCCGTTGTCCCTGGAGATCCTGAACCGGCCCTGCACCGACGGCGCGTACCAGGCGCTGCTACCGGTGTTGGTGATCGTCACGATGAATTCCAGCCCCTTCCCGGGGCTCTGGCGGACCCAGCCCATCGCAAATTGACCGAAATTGAATCCAGAGGCGCGGCAAACCAGGGCCATGGTCGCCCCGGGGGGCTGGAGGTCCCCCCCGGACTCCAGCAGGGTCACGGCTGCCTAATCCCAACCCCAAATCTTCACCAGTTCTGGCACAAATTTGTATGGTTTATCCAAATCTGCCCAGATGTTCTCCAGCTCTCATCCACGGCCTCGAGCTCCCTCCCGCTCCTCGCCCTCCTGGCCCTGCTGGCCCTGCCAGGTGGGTCCCGGGCGCCTCCGCAGCGCCACGCCCACCCCGGGCCACGCCCGGATCCGGCGCCTCATCCCCATCTCCCCTTGTTCCCGCAGGGCTCCGGGCGGCCGTGACCCTGCTGGAGTCCGGGGGGGACCTCCAGCCCCCCGGGGGGTCCCTGACTCTGCTCTGCCAGCGCCTCCGGGTTCGATTTCGGGAATTTCGGGATGTACTGGGTCCGCCAAAGACCCGGAAGGTGCTGGAATACGTCGCAGGGATCAGCACCAATGGCAGCTACACCGACTACCCGCTGTCAGTGCAGGGCCGGTTCAGGATCTCCAGGGACAACGGGCAGAGCTCGGTGACACTGACCATGAACAGCCTCAAGGACGAGGATTCCGGCGCCTATTTCTGCGTTAAAGACACTGGAGCTTGTTCAGGCTCTGGCTGTGCTGGTGCTTCTGTTGGTTGTTTTGGCCCTCTCCCTCTCCCTCTCCCTCTGTCTCCACCCGTCTCCAGATCCTCCCAGACCCTTCCTCCAATTATTACAATTATCGATTGTGCTGCAGTCAGTGAGTGGAGATGGCGCTTTGTGAAGAGCGAATAAACTGGAGAAGGCGCAGGATGAAGGGGCGGCCATCTTTATTCTGTTCATGTGTGTGTGTGACACGAGCGAGCGACGGTGACAGAGCTGGGGCTGAGCTCTGGGGGAGGGGCCTGGGGGTATCTGGGGACAGCTGGGGACTCAACGATGCCAGTGGTGCCGTCACCGGCATTGCCACTATAACCACCAGGAGCACCACTAGTACCACTACCCTTGGCACAGAAATAAATTCCAGAATCCTCGTCCTTGAGGCTGTTCATGGTCAGCGCCACCGAGCTCTGCCCGTTGTCCCTGGAGATCGTGGACCCGACCCTGCACCGATGGGGAGTAGTAGGTGGTGCCACCACTGTGGATATTTGTGACCCATTCCAGCGCCTTCCCGGGGTTTCTGGCGGAACCAGGCCATTCCAAATTGTCCAAAATCAAATCCAGACCCGCGGCAGAGCAGAGTCAGGGACCCCCGGGGGTTGGAGGTTCCCCCAGACTCCAGCAGGGTCACGGCCGCCTGGAGCTCTGTGGGAACAAGGACACGTGGTTGGGTCCCTGACTCTGCTGTGCCAGCGCCTCCGGGTTCAGTTTTGGGAGTGTTGCCATGATGTGGATCCGCCAGAGCCCCGGAAAGGACTGGAATTCGTTGCATATATCAGCAGAGATGGTGGCAGCACCGACTACTCTAGCCGTCAGTCAAGGGCCGGTTCAGGATCTCCAGGGACAACGGGCAGAGCTCGGTGACGCTGACCATGAACAGCCTCAAGGACGAGGATTCCGGCGCCTATTTCTGTGCCAAATCTGCTGGTGCTGGTACTCTTAATGCTGGTTTTGTTGACCATTCCTGTTATGGCCCCGCCCCATTTTTGTGCCACCACCTGTGCCCAAATGTCCCCAAAATCTGCACAGTCTCCCTCGCCCAGCCCCAAACCCCAGACCCAGCCCATGGCCATCGATTCCAATCTTTCTTTGATCTGCTCTCAGTTCCCAACCGCTGACCCCAAACCAAAACTCCCGACCCCAAGACTCGACTTTGTTCTCCAGAACCTTGCCCTGACATTGGAGATTTGGGTCAGCACTAGGTGTTGTCAGTCTTGCCCGCTTTGGGTCAACTCCGCAGGTTTGTGACCGTTGCCCTGAGGATTCCTCTGGGACACACGAAGCTCATCCATCGGCACCAAACCACCATAACCAGCACCAGCAGCACCCCAACCAGCACCACTGCCATCATTTTTGGCACAGAAATAGGCGCCGGAATCCTCGTCCTTGAGGCTGTTCATGGTCAGCGTCACCGAGCTCTGCCCGTTGTCCCTGGAGATCGTGACCCGACCTCGCACTGATGGTGCGTACCAGGTGTCTCCACCATTACCAATCCCCGCGAGCCATTCCAGCCCCTTCCCGGGGCTCTGCCTAACCCAGCTCATGGGGTAACTCCCGAAATCAAATCCAGACCCGCGGCAGAGCAGAGTCAGGGACCCCCCGGGGGGCTGGAGGTCCCCCCCGGACTCCAGCAGGGCCACGGCCGCCTGGAGTAGTTTGGGAGTACGAGGTCAGGGATGGCATTAACAGCTGGGATTTGGGAAATGGATCTCAGGATTTTGGAAGATTTGGGAGTCAGGCAATGGGGGCTTGGGGTCACCAGTAGCAGCATAACCTCAATAACAAACAGTGGTTAAACATTTGGCACAGAAATTGACACCAAAATCCACATGGCTGAGGCTGAGGTGGGGATGAGAAAAGCTCTAGCTCGCCCAGCCTTTGATTGGCCGAGCTGACGACGATCCAGCACTTGGAGAATCGGTTCTGTGCTGGATCTGTGGCCGGACAGGAGCCTTTGCCAAAATCCCTGATTTTCTATCTTTTTGAGTTGACTTTTAGAGTGGAAACAAACCTCCCCTGTCGGCACCATTGGGGTCGGTGTCAGGTGTGGTTGCTTTGGGCCAACACCGCGGGTTTGTGGCCGTTACACTGAGGATTCCTCTGGGTCACCCAAACCTGAGCCACGGGCATCAAACCTCCCCTGTCGGCACCGAACCACCATAACCAGCACCAACAGCACTAGCCAAACCAGCACCACCATCAGGAGATTTGGCACAGAAATAGGTGCCGGAATCCTCGTCCTTGAGGCCGTTCATGGTCAGCGTCACCGAGCTCTGCCCGTTGTCCCTGGAGATCCTGAACCGACCCTGGACCCACTGTGCGTAGTTGGTGCTGCCACAATTTTTGCTGATACTTGCAATATATTCCAGCCCCTTCCCAGGTCTCTGGCGGTACCAGCCCATTCCAAATTGTGCAAAATTGAACTTGGAGGCGCGGCAGAGCAGAGTCAGGGACCCCCCGGGGGGCTGGAGGTCCCCCCCGGACTCCAGCAGGGTCACGGCCGCCCGGAGCCCTGCGGGAACAAGGGGAGATGGGGATGAGGCGCCGGATCCGGGCGTGGCCCGGGGTGGGCGTGGCGCTGTGGGGGCTCCTGGTGATGTAGAATTAAGGAATCTACCCACTGAGAATTAAAAATTGCTTATTTTGATATTTGTGTTTATTTTAGCTCCGGGCAGCCGTGACCCTGCTGGAGTCCGGGGGACCTCCAGCCCCCTGGGGTCCCTGACTTTGCTCTGCCGCGGGTCTGGATTTGATTTCGGGCAATTTGGAATGGCCTGGTACCGCCAGAACCCGGGAAGGCGCTGGAATTCGTTGCAGAGATCAGCAGTTATGGCAGCACCGAGTATGCGCCGTCGGTCAAGGGCCGGGTCAAGATCTCCAGAGACAACGGGCAGAGCTCGGTGACGCTGACCATGAACAGCCTCAAGGAGGAAGATTCTGGCGCCTATTTCTGTGCCAAATCTGTTAATACTGGTAGACCTGCTGGTTCACATTGTGACGATTCCTGTGAATGACTCGCCTCCATCTTTGAGTCCCTACCTGTCCCCAAATGTTCCCAAATCTCTTCATTCCAGCCCCCAGTCCCCAACTCCAGTCACTACCCTTGACCGTCGATCTCAACCTTGCCCTGCTCTGCTCCCAGTTCCCAACCACTGACCCCAAACCACAACTCCCGACCCCAAAACTCAACTTTGTTCGCCAGAACTTTGCCCTGATGGTGCAGATTTGGTCAGCGCTGTGGGTTGGTGACAGCCAGAAGCTGCTTTGTGCCAACACCGTGGATTTTGGCTGAGTTTTGGGCAAATAGTCGTGTTGGAGGGACAAGGTCCAGCTCAGGAGCCAAAATAGTGGTTCAGGCTTGGATCCACCTGCAGGAGCACCAACATCACAACCACCTGTGAAAGATCTGCCACAGAAATCGGCACTGGAATCCTCGCCCTGGAGATGGAGGTGGGGATGGGAAAAACTCAAAGCCTTGACCCAACTCTTGGCAGTTCCTCCAATGGTTTGATGGCTTCGACCCAAACCTCAACACCCAGCCCTTGATCCCGACTTTGTTATTAGAAACTTTGTGCTAAAGACTCAGGCTCTGTGTCCAAGGCGGGGGAACAAGATCTGGGATTTGGGGAAAAGGTCGGGGGACATTTGGGGATGGGGATGTGATGGAAATCATCGACATAATGAGCACCAGCATTGCTATTGGAACCAGCTTCTCTGGCACAGAAATAGACGCCGGAATCCTCGTCCTTGAGGCTGTTCATGGTCAGCGTCACCGAGCTCTGCCCGTCGTCCCTGGAGATCCTGAGCCGGCCCTTGACCGACGGCGCGTAGTTTGTGTAACGACCACCAGTGCTGATCCCTGCGAGCCATTCCAGCCCCTTCCCGGGGCTCTGCCGGATCCACATCACTCCATTATTCCCAAAATTGAACCCGGAGGGGCGGCAAATCAGGGCCAGGGACCCCCCGGGGGGCTGGAGGTCCCCCCCAGACTCCAGCAGGGTCACGGCCGCCCGGAGCTCTGTGGGAACAAGGACACGCGGTTGGGTCCCTGACTCTGCTGTGCAGCGCCTCCGGGTTCAGTTTTGGGAGTGTTGCCATGATGTGGATCCGCCAGAGCCCCGGGAAAGGACTGGAATTCGTTGTGTATATCAGCAGAGATGGTGGCAGCACCAACTACGCGCCGTCAGTCAAGGGTCGGTTCAGGATCTCCAGGGACAACGGGCAGAGCTCGGTGACACTGACCATGAACAGCCTCAAGGACGAGGATTCCGGCGCCTATTTCTGTGCCAAATTTGGTTATACAAATGGTGGTTCTGGTGCTGCTGCTCCTGTTCATTGTTTTGTCCCTGTCTCCATCACTGGGTCCCAGCTTTCCCCGTGCCCCAGATCCTTCCACCTCCGCTCAGCTCTTTGCCTCAAATTCTCAGCCCTTGGCCTCTAGTTGGGGCCATTTTGGCTCCTGAGCTGTACCTGTCCCTTCTAAAAGGATCAGTTCTTCAAAATTTGTCAAAATAACCCCAAATCCGTGGTGTTGGGCCACAGCAGACAGAGTTGACACGAGTCAAGTTCAGGGTCAGGGGCGCAGATTTGGGGCAGAAGCAGTTCCAGCCTGGGACCCAGGGACAGCAATGAGGTTTTCCCCGGGTGACTTTGTGATGTTTTTCTTGGAATTGTTTGAAGCTGCTCAGGACTGAAAAACCCAAAAAAGCCCTGGTAGCTCATTGCTGTGGTGCACTGGTGCCTGGCCTGGCCCATGGCATCTCCCAGCACCGGAGGGGCTGAGAACAGACAGAGTGAGCCGGGCTGGGACCCACCAGAGGGACTCTGCTGGGTTTGTCACCTCCTGGGAGCAGCCACGGGTTTGGTTGTTCGGTATTGATCATTTTTGTCCTGGGGACTGCTCTAATTGTTAAATAAAGAATTTTATTTTCACTTCTCTGTAAGGAAATATTTTGGTAAATCAATACGGGGGATGAACGGCCCCAAACAGTCTCAGTCTGTTGGAATCAGTTTCATAGAGGGACCCAAGTGGGACAGGTTGTCCCAAATTTGCCCGGAACCAAAACAAATGAAGGGAGGATGGGTCTGAGGCATGGAGTAAGGTGGAGACGTGGACACTGGCAAGGGGCCAAAACTGTCTCGTTCATCACCACCAGCCCAACCAGCAGCAGCACCACAAGCACTGCTGTAACATCTGGCGCAGAAATAGGCGCCGGAATCCTCGTCCTTGAGGCTGTTCATGGTCAGCGTCACCGAGCTCTGCCCGTTGTCCCTGGAGATCGTGAACCGGCCCTTGACTGACGGCGCGTAGTAGGTGTTGGCACCACTGTTGCTGATACTTGCAACGCATTCCAGCGCCTTCCCGGGCCTCTGGCGGACCCAGTAAATTCCATAACTCCCAAAATCGAACCCAGACCCGCGGCAGAGCAGAGTCAGGGACCCCCCGGGGGGCTGGAGGTCCCCCCCGGACTCCAGCAGGGTCACGGCCGCCCGGAGCCCTGCGGGAACAAGGGGAGATGGGGATGAGGCGCCGGATCCGGGCGTGGCCCGGGGTGGGCGTGGCGCTGCGGAGGCGCCCGGGACCCACCTGGCAGGGCCAGCAGGGCCAGGAGGGCGAGGAGCGGGAGGGAGCTCGAGGCCGTGGCCGGGATGTGCCGGGGTTGGGGTCCTGAGGGTTTGGGGGTTGTTAACCAAGTTGTTAATTGGGCAATAAATTGAGCAGAGGCAGGCAATGAATTAATCAGTGGATTGGTGTTAATTGTGGGGTTTGGGGTTTTAAATCTCTGAAAACCTCTGGTGGAGTGTGAGAGTTGAAACGAGGGGCGTGAGACTCCGATTCACTCGTTAAAATTGCTGTTTATTAAATCCAGATAATTCAGCAATTGATTTATCATTTAAATTGTTCTTTATTGTATCCAGATAATTCAGCAATTTATTTATTATTTAAATGCTGTTTATTTTTTCCAGGTGATTCAGCAGTTCACAGACCGTGGGTGACCGAGCGCGACCTGCAGATTTTCAGCCACAGCTGTGGAGTCACCTGAAAAATAATAAAACCACCCTGGCTGCAAATGCAAACAAAAATTTAGGAAGTAATGAAAATAAAATGAAGTAAAATCAATAAATCCTCCAAATCCTGTAAAATGACGAAAACCAGTATTTAAAAATTGCAGAAAATAATGAAAATAACTGCAATTAACAAGAAATTAATGAAATGAACACAAACACTCTTGGCTCTGGTTTTTCTCATTTTTGAGCCAGAACCGCCCCTTTGGGGACTTCCTCAAAAAGCCACAAAAGGCCCAAAATGGCTCCAAATTTCGGGTTTTGTTTTCAGTGCAGCTGCAGCTGCCGGCACCTGCTGGGGACAGAAATTAGTGCAGATAACTTGAGTTATTAGTGTTGAAAACGAAAGCCAAGTTAAAAAAAAAATCCTAAGTTAACAAGAATAATTGAATTTATTATTTTATTTCTTTCATTCTTATTTTTATGCAATTAATTGGTTTTCATCAGGGCTAAGAATTATCAGTCCAAAGTGTTATAATTAAAGTGAATTTGGGTTAATGAGTATAATCATTAGGGTGGATAATCGAATATATTTGGGTTCAAACTCAATTTAACCCCAACACGCCCGGATCCGGCACCTCATCCCCATCTCCCCTTGTTCCCGCGGGGTATCCGGGCAGCCGTGACCCTGCTGGAGTCCGGGGGACCTCCAGCCCCGGGGGGTCCCTGACTCTGCTCTGCCGCGCCTCCGGGTTCAATTTTGGGGATTATGGAATGTTCTGGATCCGCCAGAGCCCCGGGAAGGCGCTGGAATGGGTCGCCAGTATCACCACTTTTGGCAAGAGAGGTGCCCACACCTGGTACGCGCCGTCGGTGCAGGGCCGGGTCTCGATCTCCAGGGACAACGGGCAGAGCTCGGTGACGCTGACCATGAACAGCCTCAAGGAGGAAGATTCTGGAATTTATTTCTGCGCCAGATGTTTTGGCAGTGGTCGCTATGGTTGGGATGGTGGTGCTGGCATCGGCAGCTGGTTATGGTATTGACGCTGGTGCTGCCCCCAAGCCCCCATTGCTGCGTCCCCAAATGAACCAAAATTCCCACATTCTTCCCAACCCTTGACCCCGGCCTTTAACACTGACCACGGGTCCTTAGCCTTGAGGCCAAATTTGAGCTTTGAATCTCTTGGAATCTGTTGGAATCTGTTTCCTTGTGGGATCCAGTTGGGGGGGTGTCCAGCCGAATTTGCCCAAAACCAAAGGAGATAAATGAGGTCATTGGTTGGGGTTTGGCAGAAGGGTCTGGGCAACAGGGACAGGAGGGGACGCGGGAACTGGGACGGGGCTGAAACCACCAACAGCGTAACCAGAACCAGCAGTAGCAGATTTGGGGCGTAGAAATAGGCGCCGGAATCCTCGTCCTTGAGGCTGTTCATGGTCAGCGTCACCGAGCTCTGCCCGTTGTCCCTGGAGATCCTGACCCGGCCCTTGACTGACGGCGTAGAGGAGCTCCAACCCTCCTTCCTGATACTCCCAACGAATTCCAGCCCCTTCCCGGGTCTCTGGCGGATCCAGAACATGGCGACACTCCCGACATCGAACCCGGAGGGCAGCGGCAGAGCAGAGTCAGGGACCCCCAGAGGGCTGGAGGTCCCCCGGACTCCAGCAGGGTCACGGCCGCCCGAAGCCAAAACAAGCACAAATATCACAATAAACACTTTGTAACTTTAAGTGGGTAGAATCTTTAATTCTACATCACCAGGAGCCCCCACAGCGCCACGCCCACCCTGGGCCACGCCCGGATCCGGCGCCTCATCCCCATCTCCCCTTGTTCCCGCAGGGCTCCGGGCGGCCGTGACCCTGCTGGAGTCCGGGGGGGACCTCCAGCCCCCCGGAGGGTTCCTGACTCTGCTCTGCCGCGGGTCTGGGTTCGATTTCGGGAGTTTCGGGATGAGCTGGGTGCGACAGAGCCCGGGAAGGCGCTGGAATTTGTCGCAGGGATCTTTGCCAATGGTGCCAACACCCGGTACGCGCCGTCAGTCAAGGGCCGGGTCACGATCTCCAGGGACAACGGGCAGAGCTCGGTGACGCTGACCATGAACAGCCTCAAGGACGAGGATTCCGGCGCCTATTTCTGTGCCAAAGATGCCGGTGGCAGTGCTGGTTGGGCTGATGCTAATTACATTGATGGTTTTGACCCCATTTCTATCACCGCATCTCCACCTGTCCCAAATATCTCCAGATCCTTCCCCCAAATCCCAACCTTTGACCCCAAATGTGAACACTGACCCTGAGTCTTTAGCGCTGTGCCCAACGTTGAGCTTTAGCTCAAAGATTTAAGAGCGAAGTTGGAGTCCAGGGCCGAGTGTTGAGGCTTGGGGTGAAGTCGTCAAAGCATTCGAGAAATGGGCAAGAGTTGGGTCAAGGGTTGGGATTGGCAGAAAAGGTCACGGGGGTCAGGGCATCTGTGGGGGACAGAACCAGCATCAGCAGCAGCACCAGCATAACCATTGTGCCATTTGGCACAGAAATAAATTCCGGAATCCTCGTCCTTGAGGCTGTTCATGGTCAGTGTCACCGAGCTCTGCCCGTTGTCCCTGGAGATCCTGAACCGGCCCCGCACCGACGGCCAGTAGAAGATGCTGCCACCCGTGCTGTTGATACTCGCAACGAATTCCAGCCCCTTCCCGGGGCTCTGGCGGATCCACCACATCCCGTAGCTCCCGAAATTGAATCCAGACCCGCCGGCAGAGCAGAGTCAGGGACCCCGGGGGCTGGAGGTCCCCCAGACTCCAGCAGGGTCACGGCCGCCTGGAGCCGAAACAAGCACAAATATCACAATAATCACTTTGTAACTCTAAGTGGGTAGATTCTTTAATTCTGTTTTACCAGGAACTGCAAAAGCGCCACGCCCACCCCAGGCCACGCCCGGATCCGGCGCCTCATCCCCATCGCCCCTTGTTCCCGCAGGGCTCGGGGCGGCCGTGACCCTGCTGGAGTCCGGGGGGGACCTCCAGCCCCCCGGGGAATCCCTGACTCTGCTCTGCCGAGGGACTGGATTCAATTTCGGGAGTTATGGAATGGGCTGGATGCGCCAGAGACCCGGGAAAGGGCTGGAATTTGTCGCCAGTATCCACAACAGTGATGGCAGAACCTGGTACCTGTCGTCGGTGCAGGGCCGGTTCAGGATCTCCAGGGACAACGGGCAGAGCTCGGTGACACTGACCATGAACAGCCTCAAGGACGAGGATTCTGGTTCCTATTTCTGTGCCAAATGTTTTGACACTGGATGTTACAGTGGTTATGGTGGTGCTCATGCTGGTTATATTGACTGTACCAGGTTTGGTCCCAAACCCCTGTAACTTGCCCCAGTAATGTCACAAAATTCCCACAGTCTTCTCCCAAATCCCAGCCCTGAGTCTCAAATCTCGACCATTCTCCCCCAAATTCCTCCATCCTTTCCCCAACTCTCGACTTTCCCTCATATATTCTCCGTTTCACCCAAAGGTCGTCTGGCTCCCCCAGCCACTGATTGGCTGAGCTGATGGGGAGCCAATGCCAGGAGAAGCGGTTCGGTGCCGGATCTGTGGCCGGACAGGAGCCTTTGCCAAAATCCTGAATTTCTGTCCTTTTGAGTTGACTTTTAGAGTGGAAACAAACCTCCCCTGTCGGCACCATTGGGGTCGGTGTCAGCCGTGGCTGCTTTGGGCCAACACCGCGGGTTTGTGGCCGTTACACTGAGGATTCCTCTGGGTCACCCAAACCTGAGCCACGGGCATCAAACCTCCCTGTCGGCACCAAACCACCAAAACCAGCACCAGCAGCACCAGCCAAAACAGCACCAGCATCAGCAGATTTGGTGCAGAAATAGGCGCCGGAATCCTCGTCCTTGAGGCTGTTCATGGTCAGCGTCACCGAGCTCTGCCCGTTGTCCCTGGAGATTGTGACCCGGCCCTTGACTGACGGTGCGTAGAAGGTGTAACGACCATTGTTGTTGATCCCCGTGAGCCATTCCAGCGCCTTCCCGGGGCTCTGGCGAATCCAGTACATTCCATAACTCCCGAAATTGAATCCAGAGGCGCGGCAGAGCAGAGTCAGGGACCCCACGGGGGGCTGGAGGTCCCCCCCGGACTCCAGCAGGGTCACGGCCGCCCGGAGCCCTGCGGGAACAAGGGAGATGGGGATGAGGCGCCGGATCCGGCGTGGCCTGGGGTGGGGCGTGGCGCTGCGAGGCGCCGGGACCCACCTGGCAGGAGCCAGCAGGGCCAGGAGGGCGAGGAGCGGGAGGGAGCTCGAGGCCGTGGCCGGGATGTGCCGGGTTGGGGTCCAGGGGGTTTTGGGGTTGTTAACTAAGTCGTTAATTGGGCAATAAATTGAGCAGAGGGAGGCAATTAATTAATCAGTGGATTGGTATTAATTGTGGGGTTTGGGGTTTTAAATCTCTGAAAACCTCTGGTATAATGTGAGAGTTGAAACGAGGGTTTCGAGACTCCGATTCACTCGTTAAAATTGCTGTTTATTGTATCCAGATAATTCAGCAATTGATTTATTATTTAAATTGTTCTTTATTGTATCCAGATTATTCAGCAATTTATTTATTATTTAAATTCTGTTTATTGTATCCAGATGATTCAGCAATTCACAGACCATGGGTGACTGAGCCCGACCTGCAGATTTTCAGACACAGCTCAGAGGTCATCTGAAAAATAATAAAACAGCACTGGCAGCAAATGCTAACCAAATTTTAGGAAAATAATGAAGATAAAATCAAATACAATCAAAAAATCCCCCAAATCCTATAAACTGACTAAAAGCAGTATTTAAAAATCACTGGAAATTAAGAAAAGCACTCCAATTAACAAGAAATTAATGAAGTGAACCCAAACTCTCCAGGCTCGGGTTTTTCTCATTTTTGAGCCAGAACCGCCCCTTGGGGACTTCCCCAAAAAGCCACAAAAGGCTCAAAATGGCTCCAAATTTCGGGTTTTGTTTTCACTGCAGCTGCAGCTGCCGGCACCTGCTGGGGGCAGAAATTAGTGCAGCTAATTAGAGTTATTAGAGCTGAGAATGAAAGACAGCTTAAAAATAAAATCCTAAATTAACGGGAATAATTGAAATTATTATTTTATGTCTTTCATTCTTATTTTTATGCAATTAATTGGTTTTCATCAGGGCTAATAATTATCAGTCCAAAGTGTTATAATTAAAGTGAATTTGGGTTAATGAGTATAATCATAAGGGTGATTAATCGAATATATTTGGGTTCAAACTCGATTTAACCCCAACACGCCCGGATCCGGCGCCTCATCCCCATCTCCCCTTGTTCCCGCAGGGCTCCGGGCGGCCGTGACCCTGCTGGAGTCCGGGGGGGACCTCCAGCCCCCCGGGGGGTCCCTGACTCTGCTCTGCCGCGGGTCTGGGTTCGATTTCGGGAGTTTCGGGATGAGCTGGGTGCGCCAGAGCCCCGGGAAGGGGCTGGAATTTGTCGCAGGGATCTTTGCCAATGGTGCCAACACCCGGTACGCGCCGTCAGTCAAGGGCCGGGTCACGATCTCCAGGGACAACGGGCAGAGCTCGGTGACACTGACCATGAACAGCCTCAGGGACGAGGATTCCGGCGCCTATTTCTGTGCCAAGGGTTCTGATGCTGATGTTGATGCTGAGGATGTTGATGGTTTTGTCCCCTTCCCTGTCACTGCATCCCCACCCGTCCCCAAATGTCCCCAGACCCTTCCCCAGACAAGGGGAGGTTCGGATGGAGGAGCCCAAGTGATGCCTGGAGAGGATCCCTGGAGCAGAGGCCGGGCAGAGAGAAAGGAATAAAGTGAGGATTTATTAAAATCCCTTCCAGGAATTCACCTTGGACTCTGCAGGATTTCGGCACAGGCTCCACCCGAGATGAACCCAAGATGGACTCCAGGTCACGAGTCCTCTCCCTTTTTCAAGTTCTGGTCCGTTTCTATTTTAGGGTTCATTGTCCAATCACAGCTCCAGGTCCTGCAGTCCCATCCCCCCTGATCGCTCTCCCCCAATCGCTGCTGTTGGAAATTTCTTGTCCTGGAGCTGCAGCGGTGTCCTTGGTCCTGAGGCAGGGAAAGGATTTGTTTGTCTCTATTCTTGTCTCCAAATCCTGAGTGTTGGGGCCAAGAGCGGAGATGGGGTTCAGAGGTGGAGATCTGGGGCAGAACCAGTTCCAGGCTGGGCCACGGGGACACGAATGGGATGAAGGGTTGGGGTTTGGGGAAGGGATTGGGGACATTTGGGGACAGGGTGAATGGAGACAAAACCAGCAGCAGCTGAAGCACCACCACCACCATCACCATGTTTGGCACAGAAATAGGCGCCGGAATCCTCGTCCCTGAGGCTGTTCATGGTCAGTGTCACCGAGCTCTGCCCGTTGTCCCTGGAGATGCTGACCCGGCCCCGCACTGACGGCAGCGTACCAGGTGTAACCAGCACTGCCCTGGATCCCTGCGAGCCATTCCAGCGCCTTCCTGGGTCTTTGGCGGATCCAGAACATGGTGAAACTCCCGAAATTGAATCCAGACCCTCGGCAGAGCAGAGTCAGGGACCCCCCGGGGCTGGAGGTTCCCCCGGACTCCAGCAGGGTCACGGCCGCCCGGAACCACAATAAACACCAATATCAGAACAATCACTTTGTAATTTGAACTGGGTAGGGAGTCTTTGTTTCTGCATCAGCAGGGCCACGCCCGGATCCGGCGCCTCATCCCCATCTCCCCTTGTTCCCGCAGGGCTCCGGGCGGCCGTGACCCTGCTGGAGTCCGGGGACCTCCAGCCCCGGGGGTCCCTGACTCTGCTCTGCCGCGGGTCTGGGTTCGATTTCGGTCAATTTGGGATGGGCTGGTACCGCCAGAGCCCCGGGAAGGCGCTGGAATCGGTCGCTAGGATCAGGAAGGATGGAAGCACCTACTACGCACCATCAGTCAAGGGCCGGGTCACGATCTCCAGGGACAACGGGCAGAGCTCGGTGACACTGACCATGAACAGCCTCAAGGACGAGGATTCTGGTTCCTATTTCTGCGTCAAATCTCCCAATACTGGTACTCCTGCTGGTGGTGCTTATGGTGACGATGCCAGTGGTGTCCCCCTACCCATCACTGAGTCCCAGCTGTCCCCAGATGTCCCCAGATGTCCCCAGGCCCCTCCCCCAGAGCTCAGCCCCAGCTCTGTCACCGTCGCTCGCTCGTGTCACACACACACATGAACAGAATAAAGATGGCCGCCCCTTCATCCTGCGCCTTCTCCAGTTTATTCGCTCTTCACAAAGCGCCATCTCCACTCACTGACTGCATCACAATCACTCATTACATCAATTAGTGCACAGCAATTAGTGTCAATATCTTTGGCAAAAGTTTTGCAGGATCTTAATCTGTTTTTTGACCGATTAACACAAAGCAAAATCATATTGGCATTATTTCCATCCAACCACTCTAAGCACAGGAACCATTTGTTAAACCAATGCGTGATTATCAGATACAATTCCTGCCATGAAATATTAAAATGCAATGCACAGAGCTCCTTTATTAAGTTAAATACTCTCTAATATCTTGCTCCATAAACTCTTCAGGAGCTCAGAGAGTTTTTCCAGCCAAGTGTTATTGCACACCCTGTTGTTCTAACTGTCCTTGCTGTTTATATCTCATAGAACTTTTCTGCTGCCAAACCTTGTGCTTTCCTCTTAGCTCCAATGGCAGATGGATCTCTCTGAGCCCTGCTTTGTGCAGCTTTGCCAAAACTCTCTGATTTTACGGATCCTTACAGCCAAATATCCCAAAATCCCCGGATCCTGAAGACAAATCCCAACTGCTAATTCCATTCCCAGATCCAGCACCGAACTGCCTATCCTGGCATCGACTCTGTGCCAGCTTGGCCAATCAGGGGCCGAGGGAGCCAGGGGAGATTTTGGCAAAATGCTAAAAAATGGGCAGGGAAAGTGAGGAGCTGGGATGAGGATGGAGGAATTTGGGAAAAAAGTCAAGGATGGGACCAACGGCTGGGATTCCATGGAAGGATTTGGGGATTAAGGGACACAGCAATGGGGGCTTGGAGCCATCACCAGCATTGTCACCAAAAAGAACAAGATTAGCAGGAGCACCAGCAGCATTCCAACCACTGTTGTAACGTTTGGCACAGAAATAGGTGCCAGAATCCTCGTCCTTGAGGCTGCTCATGGTCAGTGTCACCGAGCTCTGCCCGTTGTTCCTGGAGATCCTGAACCGGCCCTGCACTGACGGCGCGTACTCGGTGCTGCTGCCACTGGTGCTGATCCCAGCGATCCATTCCAGCACCTTGCCGGGTTTTTGACGGATCCAGTACATGGTGAAAGTCCCGAAACTGAACCCAGACCCGCGGCAGAGCAGAGTCAGGGACCCCCGGGGTTGGAGGTCCCCCGGACTCCAGCAGGGTCACGGCCGCCCGGAGCCTCTGCGGGAACAAGGGGAGATGGGGATGAGGCGCCGGATCCAGGCGTGGCCCTGGCGTTGCAGAATTAAATGTTTTCTGTCCAGTTCACCTTACAAAGAGTTAATTGTGTTTTTTATGTTTATTTTGGCTTGGGGCGGCCGTGACCCCACTGGAGTCCGGGGAGGACCTCCAGCCCCCCGGGGGGTCCCTGACTCTTCTCTGCCGCGCCGCTGGGTTCAGTTTTTCGAGTGTTGCCATGTTCTGGGTACGCCAAAAACCCGGCAAGGCGCTGGAACGCGTTGCAGAGATCAGCGGAAGTGGCAGCAGCATCAAGTACTCGCCGTCAGTGCAGGGCCGGGTCACGATCTCCAGGGACAACGGGCAGAGCTCGGTGACACTGACCATGAACAGCCTCAAGGACGAGGATTCCGGCGCCTATTTTTGTGCCAAATCTTACAGTAACAGTTGGAGTGCTGGTGCTCCTGAGGTTGTTGATTTTTCTCACGATGTCGGTTGTGGCCCAGTGCCTCAAGTGCTCTTTGCCCAAATGTCTCAAAATCAGCAAATGTTCCCCCAAATCCCGACCACTGACTTTATTATCCGCCCTCTTCCTCTTCCATCCTTGCCCCAACTCTCAACTTTCTCCCCATTTTTGACCTTTTCACCCAAATATCCACCAGCTCCCCTGGCCCTTGATTGGCCGAGCTGACATGGAGCCAGCACTTGGAGAATCGGTTCCGTGCTGGATCTGAGGCCAAACAGGAGCCTTTGCCAAAATCCCTGAATTTCTGTCCTTTTGAGTTGAGTTTTCGGGTGGAAACAAACCTCCCCTGATGGCACCATTGGGGTCGGTGTCAGGTGTGGCTGCTTTGGGCCAACACCGCGGGTTTGTGGCCGTTACACTGAGGATTCCTCTGGGTCACCCAAACCTGAGCCACGGGCATCAAACCTCCCCTGTCGGCACCAAACCACCAAAACCAGCACCAACAGCACTAGCCCAACCAGCACCAGCATCAGCAGATTTGGCACAGAAATAGGCGCCGGAATCCTCGTCCTTGAGGCTGTTCATGGTCAGTGTCACCGAGCTCTGCCCGTTGTCCTTGGAGATCCTGAACCGGCCCTTGACTGATGGCGCGTAGAAGGTGTAACGACCATTGTTGTTAATCCCCGCGAGCCATTCCAGGGCCTTCCCGGGGCTCTGGCGAACCCAGTACATTCCAAAACTTCCGAAATTGAATCCAGAGGCGCGGCAGAGCAGATTCAGGGACCCCCCGGGGGGCTGGAGGTCCCACCCGGACTCCAGCAGGGTCACGGCCGCCCGGAGCCCTGCGGGAACAAGGGGAGATGGGGATGAGGCGCCGGATCCGGGCGTGGCCCGGGGTGGGCGTGGCGCTGCGGAGGCGCCCGGGACCCACCTGGCAGGGCCAGCAGGGCCAGGAGGGCGAGGAGCGGGAGGGAGCTCGAGGCCGTGGCCGGGATGTGCCGGGGTTGGGGTCCTGGGGGGTTTGGGGGTTGTTAACCAAGTCGTTAATTGGGCAATAAATTGAGCAGAGGGAGGCAATTAATTAATCAGTGGATTGGTATTAATTGTGGGGTTTGGGGTTTTAAATCTCTGAAAACCTCTGGTATAGTGTGAGAGTTGAAACGAGGGTTTCGAGACTCCGATTCACTCGTTAAAATTGCTGTTTATTGTATCCAGATAATTCAGCAATTGATTTATTATTTAAATGCTGTTTATTGTATCCAGGTGATTCAGCAATTCACAGACTGTGGGTGACCGAGCCCGACCTGCAGATTTTCAGACACAGCTCAGAGGTCATCTGAAAAATAATAAAACAGCACTGGCAGCAAATGCTAACCAAATTTTAGGAAAATAATGAAGATAAAATAAAGTACAATCAAAATATCCCCCAACTCCTATAAACTGACTAAAAGCAGTATTTAAAAATCACTGGAAATTAAGAAAAGCACTCCAATTAACAAGAAATTAATGAAGTGAACCCAAACTCTCCAGGCTCGGGTTTTTCTCATTTTTGAGCCAGAATCGCCCCTTGGGGACTTCCCCAAAAAGCCACAAAAGGCTCAAAATGGCTCCAAATTTCGGGTTTTGTTTTCACTGCAGCTGCAGCTGCCGGCACCTGCTGGGGGCAGAAATTAGTGCAGCTAATTAGAGTCATTAGTGCTCATAAATAAAGAGGACTGAAAAAAAAACCCTCTTAAGTTATTTGGACTAATTGAATTTATTATTTCATTTTTTTTCATTCTTATTTTTATACAAATAATTGTATTACATCAAATCAAATAATTATCAGTACACAGGGTTATAATTAAAGTGAATTGGGGTTAATGATTACCATCATTAAGGTGGATAATCGAATATATTTGGGTTTAACCTCACTTTAACCCCAACACGCCCGGATCCGGCGCCTCATCCCCATCTCCCCTTGTTCCCGCAGGGCTCCGGGCGGCCGTGACCCTGCTGGAGTCCGGGGGGGACCTCCAGCCCCCCGGGGGGTCCCTGACTCTGCTCTGCCGCGCCTCCGGGTTCAATTTCGGGGATTATGGAATGTTCTGGATCCGCCAGAGCCCCGGGAAGGCGCTGGAATGTGTCGCCAGTATCACCGCTTTTGGCAAGAGAGGTGCCCACACCTGGTACGTGCCGTCGGTGCAGGGCCGGGTCTCGATCTCCAGGGACAACGGGCAGAGCTCGGTGACGCTGACCATGAACAGCCTCAAGGAGGAAGATTCTGGAATTTATTTCTGCGCCAGATGTTTTGGCAGTGGTCGCTATGGTTGGGATGGTGGTGCTGGTATTGGCGCTGGTTATGGTATTGACGCTGGTGCTGCCCCCAAGCCCCCATTGCTGCGTCCCCAAATGAACCGAAATTCCCACATTCTTCCCAACCCTTGACCCCGACCTTTAACACTGACCCCGGGTCCTTAGCCCTGAGGCCAAATTTGAGCTTTGAATCTCTTGGAATCTGTTGGAATCTGTTTCCTAGTGGGATCCAGTTGGGAGGTGTCCAGCCGAATTTGCCCAAAATCAAAAGAGATAAATGAGGTCAAGGGTTGGGGTTTGGAAGAAGGGTCTGGGCAACAGGGACAGGAGGGGACGCGGGGACTGGGACGGGGCTGAAACCACCAACAGCGTAACCAGAACCAGCAGTAGCAGATTTGGCACAGAAATAGGCGCCGAATCCTCGTCCCTGAGGCTGTTCATGGTCAGTGTCACCGAGCTCTGCCCGTTGTCCCTGGAGATCCCGAACCGGCCCTTGACTGACGGGCGCTCGTAGGAGCTCCAACCCTCCTTCCTGATACTCCCAACGAATTCCAGCCCCTTCCCGGGGCTCTGGCGGATCCAGAACATGACGACACTCCCGACATCGAACCCGGGAGGCAGCGGCAGAGCAGAGTCAGGGACCCCCCGGGGTTGGGGGTCCCCCGGACTCCAGCAGGGTCACGGCCGCCCGGAGTCACAATAAACAAAAAAAACACAATAAACATTTTGTCACTATTTAATTCTGCATCTCCAAATGCCCCCAGACCACCCCGTCCACCCCGGGCCACGCCCGGATCCGGCGCCTCATCCCCATCTCCCCTTGTTCCCGCAGGGCTCCGGGCGGCCGTGACCCTGCTGGAGTCCGGGGGGGACCTCCAGCCCCCCGGGGGGTCCCTGACTCTGCTCTGCCGCGCCTCTGGGTTCGATTTTGGACAATTTGCCATGGGCTGGTACCGCCAGAGCCCCGGGAAGTTGCTGGAATGGGTTGCAGAGATCCTCAGCGGTGGCTACACCTACTACGCGCCGTCGGTGCGGGGCCGGTTCAGGATCTCCAGGGACAACGGGCAGAGCTCGGTGACACTGACCATGAACAGCCTCAAGGACGAGGATTCCGGCGCCTATTTCTGTGCCAAATTTGGTTATACAAATGGTGGATCTGGTGCTGCTGCTCCTGTTCATTGTTTTGTCCCTGTCTCCATCACTGGGTCCCAGCTTTCCCGTGCCCCAGATCCTTCCACCTCCGCTCAGCTCTTTGCCTCAAATTCTCAGCCCTTGGCCTCTAGTTGGGGCCATTTTGGCTCCTGAGCTGTACCTGTCCCTTCTAAAGGGATCAGTTCTTCAAAATTTGTCAAAATAACCCCAAATCCGTGGTGTTGGGCCACAGCAGACAGAGTTGTCACGAGTCAAGTTCAGGGTCAGGGGCGCAGATTTGGGGCAGAAGCAGTTCCAGCCTGGGACCCAGAGACAGCAATGAGGTTTTCCCCGGTGACTTTGTGATGTTTTTCTTGGAATTGTTTGAACCTGTTCAGGACTGAAAAACCCAGAAAAGCGCTGGTAGCTCACTGCTGTGGTGCACTGGTGCCTGGTCTGGCCCGCGGCATCTCCCAGCACCGGAGGGGCTGAGAACAGACAGAGTGAGCTGGGCTGGGACCCACCAGAGGGACTCTGCTGGGTTTGTCACCTCCTGGGAGCAGCCACGGGTTTAGTTGTTCGGTATTGATCATTTTTGCCCTGGGCCCGCTCTAATTGTTAAATAAAGAATTTTATTTTCACTTCTCTGTAAGGAAATATTTTGGTAAATCAATACGGGGGATGAACGGCCCCAAACAGTCTCAGTCTGTTGGAATCAGTTTCATAGAGGGACCCAAGTGGGACAGGTTGTCCCAAATTTGCCCGGAACCAAAACAAATGAAGGGACGATGGGTCTGAGGCATGGGGTAAGGTGGAGACGTGGACACTGGCAAGGGGCCAAAACTGTCTCATTCATCACCACCAGCCCAACCAGCAGCAGCACCACAACCACTGCTGTAACATCTGGCGCAGAAATAGGCGCCGGAATCCTCGTCCTTGAGGCTGTTCATGGTCAGCGTCACCGAGCTCTGCCCGTTGTCCCGGGAGATCCTGACCCGGCCCTTGACTGACGGCGCGTAGTCGGTGTTGGCACCACTGTTGCTTATACTTGCAACGCATTCCAGCGCCTTCCCGGGCCTCTGGCGGACCCAGTAAATTCCATAACTCCCAAAATCGAACCCAGACCCGCGGCAGAGCAGAGTCAGGGACCCCCCGGGGGGCTGGAGGTCCCCCCCGGACTCCAGCAGGGTCACGGCCGCCCGGAGCCCTGCGGGAACAAGGGAGAGATGGGGATGAGGCGCCCGGATTCGGGGCGTGGCCCGGGGTGGGCGTGGCGCTGCGGAGGCGCCCGGGACCCACCTGGCAGGGCCAGCAGGGCCAGGAGGGCGAGGAGCTGGAGGGAGCTCGAGGCCGTGGCCGGGATGTGCCAGGGTTGGGGTCCTGGGAAGTTGGGGGGTTGTCAACTAGCCAGTGATTGGGCTATGAATGGAACAGGGGCAAGACAATGAGTTAATTAACAGATAAAGATTAATTGTAGTGTTCTTAGGGTTTTAAGAAGTTGGAAATCCTTGGTTGAGATTTCAAATCAAACCAGTGGAGATTGGTGCAGAACTGGTGAAGATTTGGGCATGGGATGAGGCCGCCTCCAGTCCCCCGGGGGTCCCTGACTCTGCTCTGCCGCGCCTCCGGATTCAATTTTGGGAGTTTCTACATGAGCTGGGTGCGACAAAGACCCGGGAATGCACCGGAATGGCTCATGGGGATCAGCAATGGTGGCAGCACCTGGTACACGCCGTCGGTGCAGGATCTCCAGGGACAACGGGCAGAGCTCGGTGACACTGACCATGAACAGCCTCAAGGACGAGGATTCTGGTTCCTATTTCTGTGCCAAAGATGCCGGTGGCAGTGCTGGTTGGGCTGATGCTAATTACGTTGATGGTTTTGACCCCATTTCTATCACCGCATCTCCACCTGTTCCAAATATCCCCAGATCCTTCCCCCTACTCCCAACCTTTGACCCCAAACATGAACACTGACCCTGAGTCTTTAGCGCTGTGCCCAACGTTGAGCTTTTGCTCAAAGCTTTTAAGAGCAAAGTTGGAGTCCAGGGCCGAGTGTTGAGGCTTGGGGTGAAGCGCCCAAAGCATTGGAGAAATGGGCAAGAGTTGGGTCAAGGGTTGGGATTGGCAGAAAAGGTCACGGGGGTCAGAGCATCTGTGGGGGGACAGAACCAGCATCAGCAGCAGCACCAGCATAACCACTATCCCATTTGGCACAGAAATAAATTCCGGAATCCTCGTCCTTGAGGCTGTTCATGGTCAGCGTCACCGAGCTCTGCCCGTTGTCCCTGGAGATCCTGAACCGGCCCTTGACTGACGGCGCGTAGAAGGTGTTGGCACCATTATCGTTGATACTCGCAACGAATTCCAGTCCCTTCCCGGGGCTCTGGCGGATCCACCACATCCCGTAGCTCCCAAAATTGAACCCAGACCCGCGGCAGAGCAGAGTCAGGGACCCCCCAGGGGGCTGGAGGTCCCCCCCGGACTCCAGCAGGGTCACGGCCACCAGGAGCCGAAACAAGCACAAATATGACAATAAACACTTTGTAACTCTAAGTGGGTAGATTCTTTAATTCTGCTTTACCCGGAACTCCCAGAGTGCCACGCCCACCCCGGGCCACGCCCGGATCGAGCAGTTCACAGACCGTGGGTGACCGAGCCCAACCTGCAGATTTTCAGACACAGCTCAGAGGTCATCTGAAAAATAATAAAACCACACTGGCTGCAAATGCTAACCAAAATTTAGGAAAATAATGAAAATAAAATCAAATACAATCAAAAAACCCCCAAAATCCTGTAAATTGACTAAAACCAGTATTTAAAAATCGCAGAAAATAATGAAAACGACTGCAATTAACAAGAAATTAATGAAATGAACCCAAACATTCCAGGCTCGGGTTTTTCTCATTTTTGGGCCAGAACCGCCCCTTTGGGGACTTCCCCAAAAACCCACAAAAGGCTCAAAACGGCTCCAAATTTCAGGTTTTGTTTTCACTGCAGCTGCAGCTGCCGGCACCTGCTGGGGGCAGAAATTAGTGCAGCTAATTAGAGTTATTAGAGCTGAGAATGAAAGACAGCTTAAAAATAAAATCCTAAATTAACGGGAATAATTGAAATTATTATTTTATTTCTTTTATTCTTATTTTTATGCAATTAATTGGTTTTCATCAGGGCTAATAATTATCAGTCCAAAGTGTTATAATTAAAGTGAATTTGGGTTAATGAGTATAATCATTAGGGTGATTAATCGAATATATTTGGGTTCAACCGCAATTTAACCCCAACACGCCCGGATCCGGCGCCTCATCCCCATCTCCCCTTGTTCCCGCAGGGCTCCGGGTGGCCGTGACCCTGCTGGAGTCCGGGGGGGACCTCCAGCCCCCCGGGGGGTCCCTGACTCTGCTCTGCCGCGGGTATGGATTCAATTTCGGAGAATTTGGGATGGGCTGGAACCGCCAGAGGCCCGGGAAGGCGCTGGAATGGCTCGCTGGGATCAGGAAAGATGGAAGCACCTTCTACGCACCATCGGTGCAGGGCCGGTTCAGGATCTCCAGGGACAACGGGCAGAGCTCGGTGACGCTGACCATGAACAGCCTCAAGGAGGAAGATTCTGGAATTTATTTCTGTGCCAGATGTTTTGGCAGTGGTCGCTATGGTTGGGACGGTGGTGCTGGCATCGGCGCTGGTTATGGTATTGACGCTGGTGCTGCCCCCAAGCCCCCATTGCTGCGTCCCCAAATGAACCAAAATTCCGACATTCTTCCCAACCCTTGACCCCGACCTTTAACACTTACCCCGGGTCCTTAGCCTTGAGGCCAAATTTGAGCTTTGAATCTCTTGGAATCTGTTGGAATCTGTTTCCTTGTGGGATCCAGTTGGGCGGTGTCCAGCCGAATTTGCCCAAAACCAAAGGAGATAAATGAGGTCATTGGTTGGGTTTTGGCAGAAGGGTCTGGGCAACAGGGACAGGAGGGGACGCGGGGACTGGGACGGGGCTGAAACCACCAACAGCGTAACCAGAACCAGCAGTAGCAGATTTGGCACAGAAATAGGCGCCGGAATCCTCGTCCTTGAGGCTGTTCATGGTCAGTGTCACCGAGCTCTGCCCGTTGTCCCTGGAGATCCTGAACCGGCCCTTGACTGACGGCGCGTAGGAGCTCCAACCCTCCTTCCTGATACTCCCAACAAATTCCAGCCCCTTCCCGGGGCTCTGGCGGATCCAGAACATGACGACACTCCCGACATCGAATCCAGACCCGCGGCAGAGCAGAGTCAGGGACCTCCCAGAGGGCTGGAGCTCCCCCGGACTCCAGCAGGGTCACGGCTGCCCGGAGCAGAAATAAAAACAAATATCACAATAAACACTTTGCAACTTGAACTGGGTAGGGAGATTTTTGTTTCTCCATCACCATGTGCACCCAGAGCGCCACGCCCACCCCGGCCACGCCTGGATCCGGCGCCTCATCCCCATCTCCCCTTGTTCCCGCAGGGCTCCGGGCGGCCGTGACCCTGCTGGAGTCCGGGGGGGACCTCCAGCCCCCCGGGGGGTCCCTGACTCTGCTCTGCCGCGGGTATGGATTCAATTTCGGAGAATTTGGGATGGGCTGGAACCGCCAGAGGCCCGGGAAGGCGCTGGAATGGCTCGCTGGGATCAGGAAAGATGGAAGCACCTTCTACGCACCATCGGTGCAGGGCCGGTTCAGGATCTCCAGGGACAACGGGCAGAGCTCGGTGACGCTGACCATGAACAGCCTCAAGGACGAGGATTCCGGTGTTTATTTCTGTGCCAAATCTGCTTATACTGGTATTCCTGCTGGTGATGTTAATGTTGATTATGCCAGTGGTGTCCCCGCACCCATTTTTGAGTCCCCACCAGTCCCCACCAGTCCCCACCAGTCCCCAGCTGTCCCCAGATGTCCCCAGGCCCCTCCCCCAGAGCTCAGCCCCAGCTCTGTCACCGTCGCTCGCTCGTGTCACACACACACATGAACAGAATAAAGATGGCCGACCCTTCATCCTGCGCCTTCTCCAGTTTATTCGCTCTTCACAAAGCGCCATCTCCGCTCACTGACTGCAGCACAATCGCTCATTACATTAATTAGTGCACAGCAATTAGTGTCAATATCTCTGGCAATGTTTTACAGAAGGTCAATTAGGCGTGAACCCACGGTTACCCATTGCCGTGATTTCGGTTCGTTTCCCGGTCGACACCCCACTCAATGTGGTGGTTTAGATTTGCCAATTCCAGCGCTCTCATTTCGGCTGTGAGATCGGATCAGGAGCAAATGCAAGGCAGGCCTGAAACTGCGAGGGTGGAAGGGAAACTGGAATAAAAAGAGAAAGAAATAATAAATTCAGGCACAATTGATGGAGAAGGGCACAAGGACATATGCAATTAATTAATTAACAGATGGAGATTGATTGTGGGTTTTGGGGTTAGCCCCAAATTCTCCGTGTCTCCTCCTTCTCCTTCCATCTGGAACTTGACTCCTCATTCACCGTCCTTTGTGTCTCCTCTCTGTTCTCTTTTCCTCTTCCTCAAGGTAGATCAATGGTCTGAGATTTTCCCATCCCCATCTCCCCTTGTTCCCGCTGGGCTCCAGGCGGCCGTGACCCTGCTGGAGTCCGGGGGACACCTCCAGCCCCCCGGGGGGTCCTGGCCCTGATCTGCCGCTGGCTCCGGGTTCAGTTTTGGGGGTTATGGAAATGAGATGGATCCGGCAGAGCCCCGGGAAGGGGCTGGAGTTCGTGGCACTGATCAGGGCAATGGAGGTTACACCTTCTACGGAAGCGTCAGCTCAAGGGGCCGGGTCTCGATCTCCAGGGACAACGGGCAGAGTTTGGTGACGCTGACCATGACCAACCTCAAGGAGAAGGATTCTGGTGTCTATTTCTGTGCCAAATCTGCGGACAGTTGTTGTGCTGGCATTGCTGCTGTGGATGATGTTGGCAGCTTTGGCCCCGTCCCCACCTGGCCCCAAACGTGCCCAGACCCTTCCCCAAAATCCCCAACCCTTGACCTCATTTATTTGCTTTGGTTTAGGGTGAATTTCTCAGGCAGCTTCCCAATGGGATCTTAATAGAAAACAGATTCAAACAGAATCAAGTAGAATCAAAGTTCAACTTTCATCCCCGTGCTAAGGACCCGGAGTCAGTGTTAAAGATTTGGGGTAAAAGGTTGGGGTTTTGGGGAAAGGGTGTGGGGGCATTTAGGGACATGTGGGGGTACAGAGATGACAATGCGGTTAAAGCTTTGAGCACCACAAACACCAGCAGCACCAGCCCAACCACCACCAGCACATTTGGCACAGAAATAGGCGCCGGAATCCTCGTCCTTGAGGCTGTTCATGATCAGCGTCACCGAGCTCTGCCGGTTGTCCCTGGAGATCGTGACCCGGCCCTGCACTGACGGCGCGTAGATGGTGCTGCCACCGATGCTGATCTCCCCGAGCCATTCCAGCGCTTTTCCTGGGCTCTGGCGGACCCACGCCATGTTGTAACCGTCGAATTTAAACCCAGAGGCGCGGCAGAGCAGAGTCAGGGACCCCGGAGGCTGGAGGTGTCCCCCGGGCTCCAGCAGGGTCATGGCCGCCTCATCCCATCCCCAAATCTTCACTGGTTCTGCCACAAACTCCTCTGGTTTATCTCAAATGTTCTCAATGTCCGGCCACGGCCTCGAGCTCCCTCCCGCTCCTCACCCTCCTGGCCCTGCTGGCCCTGCCAGGTGGGTCCCGGGCGCCTCCGCAGCGCCACGCCCACCCCGGGCCACGCCCGGATCCGGCGCCTCATCCCCATCTCCCCTTGTTCCGCAGGGTATCCGGGCGGCCGTGACCCTGCTGGAGTCGGGGGACCTCCAACCCCGGGGGCATCCCTGACTCTGCTCTGCAGCGCCTCCGGGTTCGATTTCGGGAGTTTTGGAATGGGCTGGGTTCGCCAGAGCCCGGGAAGACAATGGAAGTCATCGCGAGCTATCAGCAGCTCTGGTGCCAATTCCTGGTACGCGCCCGTCGGTCAAAGGCCGGGTCACGATCTCCAGGGACAACGGGCAGAGCTCGGTGACACTGACCATGAACAGCCTCAAGGACGAGGATTCCGGCGCCTATTTCTGCACCAAATCTCCTGATGGTGGTGCTGGTTTGGCTAGTGCTGTTGGTGCTGGTTTTGGTGGTTTGGTGCCGACAGGAGGTTTGATGCCCGTGCCTGAGGTTTGGGTGACCCAGAGGAATCCTCAGTGTAACGGCCACAAACCCGCGGTGTTGGCCCCAAAGCAGCCACGGCTGACACCAACCCCAATGGTGCCATCAGGGAGGTTTGTTTCCACTCTAAAAGTCAACTCAAAAGATAGAAAATCAGGGATTTTGGCAAAGGCTCCTGTCCGGCCACAGATCCAGCACAGAACCGCTGCTCCAAGTGCTGGATCGTCGTCAGCTCGGCCAATCAAAGGCTGGGCGAGCTAGAGCTTTCTCATCCCCACCTCAGCCTCAGCCATGTGGATTTTGGTGTCAATTTCTGTGCCGAATGTTTAACCACTGTTTGTTATTGAGGTTATGCTGCTACTGGTGACCCCAAGGCCCCATTGCCTGACTCCCAAATCTTCCAAAATCCTGAAATCCTTTGCCCAAATCCCAGCTGTTAATGCCATCCCTGACCTCGTACTCCCCAAACTACTCCAGGCGGCCGTGGCCCTGCTGGAGTCGGGGGGAACTCCAGCCCCGGGGGTCCTGACTCTGCTCTGCCGCGGGTCTGGGTTTGGTTTCGGGAGTTTCACCATGTAGCTGGATCCGGCAGAGCCCGGCAAGGCGCTGGAATGGATCGCTGGGGATCGGTACCAGTGGCAGCAGCACCTGAGTACGCACCATCAGTGCAGAGGCCGGTTCAGGATCTCCAGGGACAACGGGCGAGCTCGGTGACACTGACCATGAACAGCCTCAAGGACGAGGATTCCGGCGCCTATTTCTGTGCCAGATGTATGAATTCTTGGAATACTGGTGGTGCCTTTTGGTGACGAATCCGATGGTGACTGCGCCCCATCCTTGAGTGTTCCCTGTCCTCAAATGTCCCCAAAGTCTCCAAATGTCCCCAGTCCCTCCCCCAGCCCCCAACCTCAGACTGAGCCCTTGACCATTAATCCCAACCCTGCCTTGCTCTGGTCCCAGTTCCCAACCACTGGCCCCAAGCCACAACTCCAAACCCCAAAACTGGACTTTGTTCTCCAGAACTTTGCCCTGACAAAGGGGTGATTTGGGTCAGTGCTGGGGTTGGTGTCAGCCGTGGCTGCTTTGGGCCAACACCGCGGGGTTTGTGGCCGTTACACTGAGGATTCCTCTGGGTCACCCAAACCTGAGCCATCGGCACCAAACCACCATAACCAGCACATGCAGCAGCATCCCAATAACCACCACCAGCAGCAGCATTTGGCACAGAAATAGGCCGAATCTCGTCCTTGAGGCTGTTCATGGTCAGCGTCACCGAGCTCTGCCCGTTGTCCTTGGAGATCCTGAACCGGTCCTTGACTGACAGCCCGCGTACCAAATGTTGCCAGTGCTGCTGATCTCTGCAACGTATTCCAGCGCCCTCCCAGGGCTCTGCCGGATCCACAACATGGCGACACTCCTGATATTGAACCCGGAGGCGCGGCAGAGCAGAGTCAGGGACCCCGGGGTTGGAGGTTCCCCGGACTCCAGCAGGGTCACGGCCGCCCGGGACCCTGCGGGAACAAGGGGAGATGGGGATGAGGCGCCGGATCGGGCGTGGCCCAGGGTGGGCGTGGCGCTTGGAGGCGCCCGGGACCCACCTGGCAGGGCCAGCAGGGCCAGGAGGGCGAGGAGCGGGAGGGAGCTCCGAGGCCGTGGATGAGAGCTGGAGAACATCTGAGCAGATTTGGATAAACCATACAAGTTTGTGGCAGAACCAGTGAAGGTTTGGGGATGGGATGAGGCGGCCGTGACCCTGCTGGAGTCCGGGGGGGACCTCCAGCCCCCCGGGGCGACCATGGCCCTGGTTTGCCGCGCCTCTGGATTCAATTTCGGTCAATTTGCGATGGGCTGGGTCCGCCAGAGCCCGGGAAGGGCTGGAATTCATCGTGACGATCACCAACACCGGTGGCAGCGCCTGGTACGCGCCGTCGGTGCAGGGCGGTTCAGGATCTCCAGGGACAACGGGCAGAGCTCGGTGACGCTGACCATGAACAGCCTCAAGGACGAGGATTCCGGCGCCTATTTCTGCGCCAAAATCTGCTGGGGGCTGCTGCTCATTATGACAATGTTGATGCTTTTGGCCAATTCCCCTCCTGTCCCCAAATCTCCCCAGGACCTTCCCCAACCTCCAGTCCTTCAATGCTTTATTTGTTTTGGATTTACAACAGATTAGGAGGGCACATTCCAATGGGCCCTTCTAGGAAACAGATTCCAACAAATTCAAAGCTCGACTTTGGGCCCAGCACTAAAGACTCAGGGTCAGTGTTCAAGGTCGGAGTCAAGGGTTGCGGTTTGGGGGAACTGCCTGGGGATATTTGGGGACGGGAGACAAGAAAGTGAGAGGCAGGGGTCAAAAACCACCAATATAAGCAGCTAAACCCCAACTAGCAGCACTACCAGCAGATTTGGCACAGAAATAGACGCCGGAATCCTCGTCCTTGAGGCTGTTCATGGTCAGTGTCACCGAGCTCTGCCCGTTCTCCCTGGAGATCCTGAACCGGCCCCGCACTGACGGCGCGTAGTTCACGTAGAGGGCCACTGTTGTCGATACTACCGCAACAAATTCCAGCCCCTTCTCGGGACTTTGGCGTATCCAGCCCATCCCAAATTGACCGAAGTCGAATCCAGTCCCTCGGCAGAGCAGAGTCAGGACCCCCAGGGGGCTGGAGGTCCCCGCGACTCCAGCAGGGTCACGGCCGCCCGGAGCCCTGCGGGAACAAGGGAGATGGGGATGAGGCGCCGGATCAGGGCATGGCCCGGGGTGGACGGGGTGGTCTGGGGGCATTTGGAGATGCAGAATTAAATAGTGACAAAATGCTTATTGTGTTTCTTATGTTTATTGTGACTCCAGGCGGCCGTGACCCTGCTGGAGTCCGGGGACCTCCAGCCTCCGGGGGTCCCTGACTCTGCTCTGCCGCGCTCCGGGTTCGATGTCGGGAGTGTCGCCATGTTCTGGATCCTCCAGAGCCCCGGAAGGGGCTGGAATTCGTTGGGGAGTATCAGGAAGGAGGGTTGGAGCTCCTACGCACCATCAGTCAAGGGCCGGGTCAGGATCTCCAGGGACAACGGGCAGAGCTCGGTGACACTGACCATGAACAGCCTCAGGGTCGAGGATTCCGGCGCCTATTTCTGTGCCAAAATCTGCTACTGCTGGTTCTGGTCACGCTGTTGGTGGTTTCAGCCCCATCCCAGTCCCCGCTCCCTCCTGTCCCTGTTGCCCCAGACCCTTCTTCCAAACCCCAACCCTTGACCTCATTTATTTCTCTTGGTTTTGGGCAAATTCGGCTGGACACCCCCCAACTGGATCCCACAAGGAAAACAGATTCCAACAGATTCCAAGAGATTCAAAGCTCAAGTTTGGCCTCAGGGCTAAGGACCCCGGGGTCAGTGTGAAAGGTCGGGGTCAAGGGTTGGGAAGAATGTGGGGAATTTTGGTTCATTTGCGGACGCAGCAATGGGGGCTTGGGGCAGCACCAGCGTCAATACCATAACCAGCGCCAATACCAGCACCACCATCCCAACCATAGCGACCACTGCCAAAACATCTGGCGCAGAAATAAAATTCCAGAATCCTCCTCCTTGAGGCTGTTCATGGTCAGCGTCACCGAGCTCTGCCCGTTGTCCCTGGAGATCGAGACCCCGGCCCTGCACCGACGGCGCGTACCAGGTGTGGGCACCTCTCTTGCCAAAAGCGGTGATACTGGCGACACATTCCAGCCCTTCCCGGGGCTCTGGCGAATCCAGAACATTCCATAATCCCGAAATTGAACCCCGGAGCGCGGCAGAGCAGAGTCAGGGACCCCGGGGCTGGAGGTCCCCGGACTCCAGCAGGGTCACGGCCGCCCGGAGCCCTGCGGGAACAAGGGGAGATGGGGATGAGGCGCCGGATCCGGGCGTGGCCCGGGTGGGCGTGGCGCTGCGGAGGCGCCCCGGGACCCACCTGGCAGGGCCAGCAGGGCCAGGAGGGCGAGGAGCGGGAGGGAGCTCGAGGCCGTGGCCGGGATGTGCCGGGGTTGGGGTCCTGGGGTTTGGGGGTTGTTAACCAAGTCATTAATTGGGCAATAAATGGAGCAGAGGGAGGCAATTAATTAATCAGTGGATTTTTGTTAATTGTGGAGTTTGGGGTTTTAAAGCTCTGAAAACCTCTGGTGGAGTGTGAGAGTTGAAACGAGGGGCGTGAGACTCGAGTCGCTTCGTTAAAATTGCTGTTTATTAAATCCAGATAATCCAGCAATTTATTTTATTATTTTAAATGCTGTTTATTTTTTCCAGATGATTCAGCAATTCACAGACCGTGGGTGACCGAGCGCGACCTGCCGATTTTCAGCCACAGCTGTCGAGTCGCCTGAAAATAATAAACCACACTGGCAGCAAATGCTAACCAAAATTTAGGAAAGTAATGAAAATAAAATGAAGTAAAATCAATAAAATCCTCAAACCTGTAAAATTGACTAAAATGGGAAATCTAAGAATCACAGAAAATAAAGAAAAGCACTGGTATAAACAAGAAATTAATGAAATGAACCCAAAATCTCCAGGCTCGGGGTTTTTCTCGTTTTTGAGCCAGAACCGCCCTTGGGGACTTCCCAAAAACAAAAAAGGCCCAAAATGGCTCCAAAATTTCGGGTTTTGTTTTCACTGCAGCTGCAGCTGCCGGCACCTGCTGGGGCAGAAATTAGTGCAGCTAATTAGAGTTATTTGTGCTGAGAATGAAAGCCAACTTAAAAACAAATTCCTAAATTAACGGGAATAATTGAATTTTATTATTTTATTTCTTTCATTCTTATTTTTATGCAATTAATTGGTTTTCATCAGGGTAAATAATTATCAGTCCAAAGGGTTATAATTAAAGTGAATTTTGGGTTCATGAGTATAATCATTAGGGTGATTAATCGAATATATTTGGGTTCAAATTGAATTCAACCCCAACACGCCCGGATCCGGCGCCTCATCCCCATCTCCCCTTGTTCCCGCAGGGCTCCGGGCGGCCGTGACCCTGCTGGAGTCCGGGGGACCTCCAGCTCTGGGGTCCCTGACTCTGCTCTGCCGCGGCTCTGGGTTCGATTTTGGAGAATTTGGGATGGGCTGGTACCGCCAGAGACCCCGGGAAGGCGCTGGAATGGCTCGCACAGATCAAAAAGGATGGCAGAACAGGGTACAGCTCCATCAGCCAAGGGTCGGTTCAGGATCTCCAGGGACAACGGGCAGAGCTCGGTGACACTGACCATGAGCAGCCTCAAGGACGAGGATTCCGGCGCCTATTTCTGTGCCAAATCTTTTGATGATGGCAATCCGTGTGCTGCTGCTGGTCAAACTGCTGTTGGTGATCCCACCCACGTCTTTGAGTCCACAAATCTCCCCAGTCCCTCCCCGCAGCCCCCAATCCCAGACCCAGCCCTTGACCATTGATCCCAACCTTGCCCTGCTCTGGTCCCAGTTCCCAACCCTGACCCTAAACCACAACTCCCGACACCAAAACTCGACTTTGTTCTCCAGAACTTTGCCCTGAAGGTGGAGATCTGGGTCAGCGCTGGGGGTTGGTGTCAGCCGTGGCTGCTTTGGGCCAACACCGCGGGTTTGTGGCCGTTACACTGAGGATTCCTCTGGGTCACCCAAACCTGAGTCATCGGCACCAAACCACCAAAACCAGCAGCACCAGCAGCATCCCAATAACCACCACCATCAGGAGATTTGGCACAGAAATAGGCGCCGGAATCCTCGTCCTGAGGCTGTTCATGGTCAGTGTCACCGAGCTCTGCCCGTTGTCCCTGGAGATCGAGACCGGCCCTTGACTGACGGCGCGTAGGTGGTGGTGCCACCATTTTTGCGGATCCCAGCGATCCATTCCAGCGCCTTCCCAGGCCTTTGGCGGATCCAGAACATGGCGAAACTCCTGAAATCGAACCCAGACCCGCGGCAGAGCAGAGTCAGGGACCCCCCGGGTGGTTGGAGGTTCCCCGGACTCCAGCAGGGTCAGAGTCGCCTGGAGCCAAAATAAACACAAATATCACAATACACATTTTGTAGCTTGAACTGGATCGGGAGTATTTGTTTCTGTATCAGCAGGGCCACGCCCGGATCCGGCGCCTCATCCCCATCTCCCCTTGTTCCCGCAGGGCTCCGGGCGGCCGTGACCCTGCTGGAGTCCGGGGGGGACCTCCAGCCCCCCGGGGGGTTCCTGACTCTGCTCTGCTGCGCCTCTGGATTCGATTTTGGGAGTTTCGGGATGTTCTGGATCCGCCAAAAGCCTGGCAAGGCTCTGGAATGGGGTCGGAGTATTTACAGCGGTGGCTACACCGCCATCGCTCCATCGCTCAAGGGCCGGTTCAGGATCTCCAGGGACAACGGGCAGAGCTCGGTGACACTGACCATGAACAGCCTCAAGGACGAGGATTCCGGTGCCTATTTCTGTGCCAAATGTGTTGACAGTGGTGATACAAGTGCTGGTGCTATTGAACATTTTGATCCCAATCCCATCACTCTGTCCCAAGCTCTTCCCAAATGTCCCCAAACCCTTCCCTGAGCCCACAGCCCTTGACCCAATCCTGGCCCTGTGCCCCAGATCTGCCTCGTTTTCACCAATGCCAACCATTGAGCGAAAACCCCTGGCAGGTTCTGCACCAAACATGACCAGTTCCCCACCAAAACCTACTTTGGGCTCCCAGCTTCAGTCACTGACCCAAACCTCAACCGCTGGACCCAAATCTTGGCCATTTGGGGATTTTGGCTTCTGAGGGGTTGATTGAGAGCCAAGAGTTGAGTTTGGCCTGCGCCCAATTCAGGGTTTGGGGTTGATGGAGGACGCTTGTGCAAGCAGGGGAGGTTTGGGACAAAGGGGCAGGACCGGGCCAGGGGCTGGGACATGGGGGAAGTGTCTGGGGACATTTTGGGACAGGTTGGGACCAAATGAGTGAGGCAGGGTCAATATCAGATCCAGTAGGACGCCCAGCACCGGCATTTTTGGCACAGAAATAGACACCAGAATCCTCGTCCTTGAGGCTGTTCATGGTCAGCGTCACCGAGCTCTGCCCGTTGTCCCTGGAGATCCTGAACCGGCCCTGCACCGACGGCGCGTAGTAGGTGCTGCCACCATCGCTGCTGTTGATGCTCGCGACGAATTCCAGTCCCTTCCCAGGGCTCTGGCGCATCCAGGCCATCCCAAAGTCTCCAAAATCGAACCCAGACCCGCGGCAGAGCAGAGTCAGGGACCCTCGGGGGCTGGAGGTCCCCCGACTCCAGCAGGGTCACAGTTGCCTGGAGCAGAAATAAACACAAATATCACAATAAACACTTTGTAACTCTAGGTGGGTTGAGGGTCTTTAATTCTGCATAGCCAAGAGCCCCTGCAGCGCCACGCCCACCTCAGGCCACGCCTGGATCCGGCGCCTCATCCCCATCTCCCCTTGTTCCCGCAGGGCCTCGGGCGGCCGTGACTCCTGCTGGAGTCCGGGGACCTCCAGCCCCCGGGGTCCCTGACTCTGCTCTGCCGCGGGTCCGGGTTCAATTTTGGAGAATCTGGGATGGGCTGGTACGGCCAGAGACCCGGGAAAGGGCTGGAATACCTCGCACAGATCAACAACGATGGTGGCAGCACCAGCTACGCGCCCCGCCGGTCAAGGGCCGGTTCAGGATCTCCAGGGAGAACGGGCAGAGCTCGGTGACACTGACCATGAACAGCCTCAAGGACGAGGATTCTGGTGTTTATTTCTGTGCCAAAGCTTCCTGTTCTGGTTGTGTTCCTGATGCTGATTATGGTGACAACCTCCAACCTTGTCCACCTTCCCATTGTGACCCCAACCCATCAATGTTTCCCCAACCCTCAGCCCTTGGCCTAACCCTCACCCCTTTGTCCCCAGTCTCCCTGCTTGCACCAATGGTCACAACGGACCCCAAATCTCACCTGGTTCTGCCCCGAAAACTCAAAACAAAAATGCAGAAATTCAGGGATTTTGGCAAAGGCTCCAGCCCGGCCCCTGATCCGGCACCGAACCAATTCTCTCTACATCGGCTCCACGTCAGCTCGGCCAATCACGGGCTGGGGAGCCGGTGGGGTTTTGGGTGAAATGATTTAAAATGAGGGGGAAAGTTGGGAGTTGGGGCGAGGATGGAGGAGTTTTGAGGGAGACGGTGGAAAATGAGATCAACGGTTGGGGTTTTTGGGGAACATTTCGGATTTTGGGACATTTGGGAACCTCGCATTTTGGGCCACAAACGACATCCTCAGCGAAACCAACATCAGCAGCACCACCAGCACCACAACGAGTGCTGTAACATTTGGCACAGAAATAGGCGCCGGAATCCTCGTCCTTGAGGCTGTTCATGGTCAGCGCCACCGAGCTCTGCCCGTTGTCCCTGGAGATCCTGAACTGGCCCTTGACTGACGGCGCGTACCAGGTGTAACGACCATTGCTGTTGATCTCCGCGAGCCATTCCAGCGCCTTCCCGGGGCTCTGGCGGATCCACGCCATGTTATAACTCCCGAAATCGAACCCGGAGGCGCGGCAGAGCAGAGTCAGGGACCCCCGGGGCTGGAGGTCCCCCGGACTCCAGCAGGGTCACGGCCGCCCCGGAGACCCTGCGGGAACAAGGGAGATGGGGATGAGGCGCCGGATCCGGGCGTGGCCCGGGTGGGCGTGGCGCTGCGGAGGCGCCTGGGACCCACCTGGCAGGGCCAGCAGGGCCAGGAGGGCGAGGAGCGGGAGGGAGCTCGAGGCCATGGCTGGGATGTACTGGGGTTGGGGTCCAGGGGGTTTTTGGGGTTGTTAACAGGCTGTTAATTGGGCAAACAATGGAGCAGATCATGGCAATTAATTAATTATCAGGTAAAAGTTTATTGCAGTGTTTGTGGGGTTCTAAGACACTGGAAATCTCTGGTAGAGATTTTGAGACTGAACCAGTGGAGCTTAGGTCAGAACCGGTGAGGATTTGGGGATGGGATGAGGTGGCCGTGACCCTGCTGGAGTCCGGGGACCTCCAGCCCCCGGGGGTCCCTGACTCTGCTCTGCCGCGCCTCCGGATTAAATTTCGAAAATCTGGGATGGGCTGGTACCGCCAGAGACCCCGGGAAAGGACTGGAATTTGTTGCCAGTTTCCACAAGGATGGCAGAAGCTTCTCCATGCCGTCGGTCAAGGGCCGGTTCACGATTTCCAGGGACAACGGGCAGAGCTCGGTGACGCTGACCATGAACAGCCTCAAGGACGAGGATTCTGGCACCTATTTCTGTGCCAGGGCTTCTGATGGGAGTTGGCTTGGCGGTGCTCAGTTTCTTGGTTGTGTTGGTGAGATTGGTATTTCATGTTCTGAGCACATCTCGGTTACTCAGCCTCATGTTCCTCCCAGATTTTCCCCCAACCTCAGCCCTTGACCCAATCCTGACCCTTTGTCCCCAGTCTCTCCCGTTTCCACCAATGGTCCACTGACCCCAAATCCTCGCCTGGTTCTGCCCCAAAACTCAACACAAAAAGGCCGAAATTCAAGGATTTTGGCAAAGGCTACAGCCCAGCCCCAGATCTGGCACCAAACCACTTCTCCTGGTGTCGGCTCAGCTTCAGCTCAGCCAGT
>JAKWBO010000451.1:0-45328 GCA_034336685.1 Luscinia luscinia
GGTTTAGAGGGAAGGAATTGAGGTGGGGATGGTAAAGTGGAAAAAGGCAAAATTAGTGGGGGGTTTGGTTTGGGGAGGGGGTTTAAAGGGAAGGCAAAATGGAAAAGGAAAAATTTTGGAAGGGGGTTTTGATTTGGGAGGGGGCTTAAAGGGAAGGTAAAATGGAAAAGGAAAAATTTTGGAAGGGGGTTTGATTTGGGGAGGGGGTTTAAAGGGAAGGAAATGAGATGGGGAAGGGAAAATGGAAAAGGAAGGAAAATTAGTGGGGGATTAATTGGGGAGGGATTTAAAAGGAAGGGAATGAGGTGGGGAAGGTAAAATGGAAAAAGGAAACAAAATTTTGGAAGGGGGGTTTGATTTGGGGAGGGGTTTAAAGGTTAGGAAAATGAGGTGGGAAGGGAAAATGGAAGAGGAAGCAAAATTTTGAAGTGGGGGTTGGGGAGTGATGGTTGAACTGGAATTGGGGTGGAGGAAATGGGGGGGAATAAAATTGGGAGGGGGAGAGGAAAATTTTAAAAAAGTGGGGGGGAACTAAAATTTTGGGGAGATGTGGGGGTGGGGAGGGGATGGGGTGTTGCACCTTTGGGGTGGGGAGTGGATTTTGGGGATGGAGCCCGAGGGTGTGGTGGGGAGGGGCACCCTGGACCCCCCCCCAGGGTGACACCCCGATTTTGGGGACCCCCAGGCCCCTCCCCCAGTGACACCACGAGGCTGAGGGACCCCCGGAGTGGCATTTTGAGGTGGGGGAGTCCCCAGGTTTGGTACCACTCCCCCATTCGGTTTCCCAGGGATATTGGGGTGCCCCCAGCACCCAATTTTTTCGGGGGGGTTCGCCCCCACCCCCAGGTTTATGGGGACATCAGGTTTATGGGGCCCCGAGTTTGTTGGTTCTCCCAGTTCCCCAGTGCCATACTGGGGGCCCTCCCCCCCCCCCACCCCCAGAGCTTCTATTTTTGACACTGGAACCGCCCCCCAAAATGGGGGGCGCGGCCCCTTTAAGAGCCCTCCCCTCCCCCCGTAGAGATTTAAATATCCCATATAAGGCGGGAGGGGCGTGGCTTCCTCAGGCCCCGCCCCTCCGACCAGGCTCCGCCCACTCGCGCATTTCACCCGCTACTCTTTAGGCCACGCCCTTTTGTGGTGAGAGGCGTGGCCCGCGCTGCTTAAGCCACGCCCACTCCCCGCCCCCCCCGCGCTGCCTTCAGGGAGTTTCGCGCCAAAGCCATAACCCCGCCCCCTCCCCTTTGGCCCCGCCCCCTCGGCAGAATTTAAAGAGACCGCGAGGAATTATTTTTGTTAAAAGTAAATAAAAGTTTTAAAGGAGAAAAATAAAACATTTTGAGGGTCCTTGAGAAAGGGATCAATGTCCAGAGAAGATCCTGATGTGCAAATAGATTTTTCCAGACACCTGAGACCCCCCCAAAATTTGAGGGGGGTCTCACCTGCCTGCCCCAAACACCTTTTCCAGCAGCCGCTGGGGGGGGGCAGCGGGGGGGCCGAGCTTTGCGCTTCCAAATCTCCTCCTCGGTCTTCCTTTGGGTGAAACCCCAGGTGGGGGAGGTGCAGCGGGGTCTCCCCGAGGTTTTGGGGGGGGTCTTGGTGCTTTTGGAGGCTTGCTGGGCGTAGAACCCGCCCTCCCGTTTGGCCTGGGCCACCTCGGCCCGCAGGCGCTGAGCTCGCACCTGGCGCTCGTAGCTGAGCCGCTCGCTCAGGTGAGGCCAGCGGAACCCGGGCAGGTACTGCGGGGGAGGGGACAGGACATCAGAAACAGCCCCCCAGTAAGGTAAACCCCCCTCAGCTGCTGGGCCAGGTGTGTGGGAGGGGTCCCCAAGAGAACCCAAACCCTCCCCCAGTGAACCCTAAAACGGGGACCCCCAGAAAAGGGACCCAAAAATGGGATCCAGGTGCTCCCCACAAAAGACCCAAAGTCTGGGACCCCAAAAAATAAAATCCAGGCACTTCCTATATAGTACCCAAGGACTAGAACCCCCAAAAATGGATCCAGGTGTTCCCTACAAAGGACCCAAAGTCTGGGACCCCAAAAAAAAGGAATCCAGGCACTTCCTATATAGTACCAAAGGACTAGAACCCCAAAAGGAATCCAGGTGTTCACTATATAGTACCCAAGGACTAGAACCCCCAAAAATGGGACCCAGGTGCTCCCCACAAAAGACCCAAAGTCTGGGACCCCAAAAAATAGAATCCAGGCACTTCCTATATAGTACCCAAGGACTAGAACCCCCAAAAATGGATCCAGGTGCTCCCTACATAGTACCCAAGGTCTGGGACCCCCAAAAATGGGACCCAGGTGCTCCCTACAAAGAACCCAAGGTCAGGGCAGCCCCAAAAAATACCAGAAACAACCCCTCCCCAATAAGGTTTTGGGGTGTTCAAACCCCTCTCAGCTGCTGGGCCAGCTGTGTGGGAGGGGTCCCCAATAGAACCCAAACCCTCCCCCAGTGAACCCTAAAACGGGGACCCCCAGTGGGTCAGAACCACCTGAGACCCCCCAAAAAAGGGACCCAAGGTCTGGGACCCCCAAGAATGGGACCCAATTATTCCCTACATAAAACCCAAGGTCTGGGACCCCCAAAAAAGGGATCCAGGTGCTCCCTACATATTACCCAAAAAAACGGACCCAGGTGTTTCCTACATAGTACCCAAAGTCTGGGACCCCCAAAAATGGACTCAGGGCCACCCTGACCCCTCACCCACAAAGGGTTCCCATCACCCAGGAACCCACAGGGGCACCCAGAGGTCTAAGCCCCCACCCCAAAAAGGGATCCACCTGTTCCCTACTTGGTACTTAAGGTATGGGACCCCCAAAAAATGGCTCCAGGTGTTCCCTACATAAAACCCAAGGTCTGGGACCCCCAAAAAATGGATCCAGGTGTTTCCTCACATAAAACCCAAGGTCTGGGACCCCCAAAAATGGACTCAGGGCCACCCCAACCCCTCACTCACAAAGGGTCCCCATCACCCAGGAACCCACAGGGGCATCCAGAGGTCTAAGCCCCCACCCCAAAAAGGGATCCACCTGTTCCCTACTTGGTACTTAAGGTATGGGACCCCCCAAAAATGGCTCCAGGTGTTCCCTACATAAAACCCAAGGTCTGGGATCCCCAAAAAATGGACCCAAGTGTTTCCTACATAATACTCAAGGTATGGGACCTCCAAAAAATGGGACCCAGGTGTTCCTCACATAAAACTCAAGGTCTGAGACCCCCAAAAATGGATCCAGGTGTTCCCAACATAAAACCCAAGGTCTGGGACCCCCAAAAATGGACTCAGGGCCACCCCAACCCCTCACTCACAAAGGATCCCCATCACCCAGGAACCCACAGGGGCATCCAGAGGTCTGAGACCCCTCCCCAAAAAACGGCTCCAACCCCCCCCTAAAACGACTCTGGGCCACCCAGGACCCCCCGAGCCCCCTCCCCAGGACCCCGCTGACCTTGACGCTCCAGCAGTGGTGGCGGAAGGGGCTGCGGGGCCGCGGGGCCATGGGCGCGCCGTGCAGGAGCCTGGCCGCGCGTTTGGCGGCGCGTTTGTCCCGGAACTCCACCCAGCCCTCGGCGAAGGCGGCCGGGGACCCGCCCGGGCGCTGCCGGCGGCGCCGCACGGAGCCCCCTGCGCAGGGGGGAACGGGGCTGAGACCCGGCAGGGCGGGACCCCCGCCCGAGGGGGCGGGATCCCCAAAAGGGTGCTGGACCCCCCAAAAGGGTGCTGGACCCTCACCCGAAGGTGCTGAACCCCCCAAAAGGGTGCTGGACCCCCACCCAAGGGTGCTGGACCCCCCAAAAGGGCTGCTGGACCCCCACCCAAGGGTGCTGGACCCCCACCTAAAGGTGATGAACCTCTATCCAAGGGTGTTGAAGCCCACCTAGAGTGTGAACTCCCACCCAAGGGTGCTGGACCCCCACCCAAGGGTGCTGAACCCCCACTCGAAGGTGCTGAATCCCCATCTGAGGGTACAGAACCCCACCTAGGATGGTGAACCCCCACCCGAGAGTGATGAACCCCCAAAAGGGTGCTGAACCCCCACCCAAGGGTGCTGGACCCCCACCCACGGCTGCTGAATCCCCATCCACTCGGTGCTGAACCCCCACTCGAAGGTGCTGAATCCCATCTGAGGGTACAGAGCCCCCACCTAGGATGCTGAATCCCCCCACCCGAGAGTGATGAACCCCCAAAACGGGTGCTGAACCCCCACCCACGGGTGCTGAACCCTCACCCGAAGGTGCTGAACCCCCACCCAAGGGTGCTGAACCCCCTTCCATGGGTCAGGAAATGACCTCACCCCAAAATTCTGCACCTGCGGGGGGTCACCCAGCTCCCCTCCAGCACCCCCGTGACCCCATTTTTGGGGCTCTGACCCCCCAGGACCCCCCGCTCACCGCGGGGCTGCAGGAAGACCCGGCCCAGCTCCCCGTGCGGCCGCAGCAGCGCCCGCGCCTGGCGGGGCCCGAAGCCCGGCGGGAGGAAGGACAGGTACAGAACCCCGGCACCACCGGCCTGGCGGGCTCCGCGCCGGCCGCCGCCTCCTGCTGCCTCTGCTGCCTTTTCCTCCTCCTTTTCCTCCTCTTCCTCCATTTCTTCCTCCTTTTCCTCCTCCTTTTCCTCCTCTTCCTCCTCCTCTTCTTCCTTTTCTTCCTCTTCCTCCTCCTCTTCTTCCTTTTCCTCCTCCTTTTCCTTCTTTTCCTCCTCTTCCTCCTCCTCTTCTTCCTTTTCTTCCTCTTTTTCTTCCTCCTCCTCCTCCTCACCCCTCCCGTGCAGGTCCCGCTCGGCCCCGGCCATGGCGCCTGCGATGGGCAGCAGCGAGTTAAACACAAGCGAACACCCCCAGACCTTTCCCCACCCCCCTCCCAGGCTCTGCCGAACCCCCAAAATCCCCCCAGGAACCCCAAAATCCCCCGGGAACCCCAAAATCGCCCCCAGACCCGCACCCGCACAGCGCTGAGGGCCGCGGTCGCGAACTACTGACGCGGCCGTAAAGCACGGCCAGCAAGGGGCGGGGCTGTCGCGAAAAAGCCGTAAAAGCAATTGGGGGCGTGGTTTAGCTGAGGGGCGTTGGTTGTGGGGGCGTGGTTAAAGTTGTGGGCGTGGCCCTGGTTGTTTGCGCGGGAACGGCTGAGGCGGAGTTTTGGCGGGAACGGCCCTGCCCGTTCTGGGGTTCATGGAACCCCAAAGTGCCCCCCCCACTGACCCCCGATAGCCCCCGGGACACTCTGACCCCCCAGGACACACTGACCCCCCACCCCAGACCCACTGACCCCCCAAAACCCACTGACCCCCCAAAACCCACTGACCCCCAAAACCCACTGACTCCCCCCACACCCACTGGCCCTCCCAAAACCCACTGACCCCCCAAAACCCACTGACCCCCACACCCACTGACCTCCCAAACCCACTGACCCCCACACCCACTGACCCCCCAAAACCCACTGACCCTCCCAGACCCCCAGACCCCCCAGACCCACTGACCCCCAAAACCCACTGACCCCCCAGACTCACTGACCCCCCAAAACCCACTGACCCCCCAGGACCCACTGACCCCCCAGGACACACTGACCCCCCAAAACCCACTGACCCCCAAACCCACTGACCCACCCCCAAACCCACTGACCTCCAGACCAACTGACCCCCAAACCCACTGACCCCCCAAACCCACTGACTTCCAAACCCACTGACCCCCAAAACCCACTGACCCCCCAAAACCCACTGATCCCCCAAACCCACTGACCCCCAGACCCACTGACCCCCCAAAACCCACTGACCCCCAAACCCACTGACCCCCAAAACCCACTGACCCCCCGCTGTCCATCAGTCCCCCAGTGCCCCCAGCCCCCAAATCTCCCCAGAGCCCCCAGCACCCCCTCACCCTTTCCGAGCCCCTCAGCCCCCCAAATCCCCGTGCCCCCCCAATCCGTGCTGGGGGGTCCTGGCTGCAGATGAGCAGCGGATTATCCCCCGCCCCCATAATCCCACAGCTGGGGGGGGATTAGGGCCCTCCCAGCCCCCAAACCCTCGGGGGGCTCAGCCCCACTGCGGGACCCCCAGGGGATGTTTTGGGAGGGGCGGGTGCCGTTAATCCCCTCACCCCCCCCCAAAAAAAAATAAAATTAACATCTGGTTTAATTGGGGGGCGAGGGGTTTTGGGAGTTCGGCCAAATCGGGGGGGTTGGGGCTCCTCCCCCTCCCTTTCCCATCAGCATCTGGAGGGACCCCGAGGGGGAGGATTTGGGGGGGGATTTGGGGGGATTTGGGGGTCAGGACGGGGCGGCCCCACCCGCAGTGCCGGCGGCTGCAGAGGAGCGGAGCGAGCACGGCCCAGGTGAGCGGGGTGGGGGAGCGGACCCCAAACCGGGGGCTGGGGACCCCAAAATCCCCCCGAGATGGGGACAGAGCCCCAGCCCCATGGGGACCCCCAAAATCCCCTCCCAAGAAGGGGACAGAGCCCCCAGACCCATGGGGACCCCCAAAATCCCCCAAGGAGGGGAGAGAGCCCCCAGACCCATGGGGACCCCCAAACCGGGGGGCTGGGGACCCCGAACCCCCCCGAGGTGGGGGGAGAGCCCTAGACCCATGGGGACCCCCAAACCGGGGGTTGAGGACCCCAAAATCCCCCCGAGATGGGGACAGAGCCCCAGCCCCATGGGGACCCCCAAACCGGGGGGCTGGGGACCCTGAACCCCCGAGATGGGGGACAGAGCCCCAGCCCCATGGAGAGCTGCTCCCCACGCATTTTGGGGGGTCTCAGCCTCTTGGGGTGTCCCTCCCTGCCCCACTGGGGGTCATTATCCCCCTGCCCACCCCACTGAGAGCCCCCCACCCCAGCTGGTGCCACCCCTCACCCCCGGGTGCCCTCCCTGTCACCCCCCGTCCCCTCCTGCCCACCCTGGTGTCCCTGGGGTACGACCCCCACCCCATAGAGAGTCACCTCTGCCCCATAGGGACCCCCTGCTGTCCGTGTGCCACCCCTGCCCCATAGGGAACCACACTCTGCCCCACGGGGGTGTCACCCCACTGTCCCTGTGCCCCCTGCCCCACGGGGTGCCACCCCTGCCCCATAGAGGGTCACCTCTGCCCCATAGAGAGTCACCTCTGCCCCATAGGGGTCTCACCCTGCTGTCCCTGTGCCCCTGCCCTACAGCGAGCCACCCCTGCCCCATGGGGTGCCACCCCTACTGTCCCTGTGCCCCCTGGCACCCACCCTGCCCCACAACGAGCCACCCCTGCCCCATAGGGAGTCACCCCTGCCCCATAGAGAGTCACCTCTGCCCCATAGAGAGTCACCTCTGCCCCACAGGGACCCCCTGCTGTCCCTGTGCCACCCCTGCCCCATAGGGAGTCACCTCTGTCCCATGGGATGCCACCCCCACTGTCCCTGTGCTCCCCTGGCACCCACCCTGCCCTATAGCGAGCCACCCCTGCCCCATAGAGAGTCACCTCTGCCCCATAGGGAGCCATCCTCACTGTTCCTGTGTCCTCCTGGCACCCACCCTGCCCCACAAGGAGCCACCCCTGCCCCACAACGAGCCACCCCTGCCCCATGGGGATGCCACCCCCACTGTCCCTGTGCCCCCTGGCACCCACCCTGCCCCATAGGAAGCCACCCCTGCCCCACAACGAGCTACCCCTGCCCCCATCACCCCCTAACCCCCTTTTTTTTCCCCCCACAGCCCACCATGCCACCCTTACCCACCACCCCGCTGACCACCACCCTGCTGACCACCACCCTGCTCTCCCTGTGCCCACCGAGCCGCTGCCCCCGGCGCCCACCCAGCCCCACGCCATCCGCCTGGAGGGCGACCTGACGCTGGGCGGGCTGTTCCCGGTGCACGCCCGCGGCCCCGCCGGGGGTTCCGTGCGGGCCGGTCAAGAAGGAGAAGGGCATCCACCGGCTGGAGGCGATGCTGTACGCGCTGGACCGCGTCAACGGCGACCCGCGGGTGCTGCCCAACCTGACGCTGGGCGCCCGGATCCTCGACACCTGCTCGCGGGACACGTACGCGCTGGAGCAGGCGCTGAGCTTCGTGCGCAGCCTGCTGCCGCCCGAGGAGAGGCGAGGGCAGCTGCCCCGACGGCTCGGCGCCGCGCCGGCCCCGCCCGAGCGCCTGGTGGGCGTCATCGGGGCCTCGGCCAGCTCCGTGTCCATCATGGTGGCCAACGTGCTGCGGCTGTTTGCGGTGCGTCTGGGGGTTTGGGGTTTGGGGGTTTAGGGGTGTTTGGGACATGGAGGGGTATGGGGACATTGGGGACACTGGGGACACGGAGGAGTCATTGGTTCCTCGGCCAGCTCCGTGTCCATCATGGTGGCCAACGTGCTGCGGCTGTTTGCGGTGGGTTTGGGGGGTTGGGGACATTGGGGACACTGGGGACACGGAGGGGTCATTGGTGCCTCGGCCAGCTCCGTGTCCATCATGGTGATCAATGTGCTGCGGCTCTTTGCGGTGGGTTTGGGGGGTTGGGGACATGGAAGGGACATGGGGGCACATGGGGACATTGGGGACACAAAGAGGTGTTGGGACATTGGGGACATGGAGGGGATATTGGCACCTCGGCCAGCTCCGTGCCCATCATGGTGGCCAACGTGCTGTGGCTCTTTGCGGTGGGTTTGGGAGGTTTGGGGGTTTGGGGACATTGGGGACATGGAGGGACATGGGGAATGGGGACATGGAGGGACCGTGGGGACATTGGGGACACAGAGGATTCATTGGTGCCTCGGCCAGCTCCGTGTCCATCATGGTGGCCAACGTGCTGCGGCTCTTTGCGGTGGGTTTGGGGGGGTTGGGGACATTGGGGACATGGAGGGGACATGGGGACATTGGGGACACTGGGGACACGGAGGGGTCATTGGTGCCTCAGCCAGCTCCATGTCCATCATTGTGGCCAACGTGCTGAGGCTCTTTGCAGTGCGTCTGGGGGGTTTGGGAGGTTTGGGGACATGGAGGGACAGTGGGGACATTGGGGACACTGGGGACACGGAGGGGTCATCGGGGCCTCGGCCAGCTCTGTGTCCATCATGGTGGCCAACGTGCTGAGGCTCTTTACGGTGGGGTTTGGGGGGTTGGGGGTTGGGGACACTGGGGACATGGAGGGACAGTGGGGACATTGGGGACACTGGGGACACGGAGGGGTCATTGGTTCCTCGGCCAGCTCCGTGTCCATCATGGTGATCAATGTGCTGTGGCTCTTTGCGTGTGTCTGGGAGGTTTGGGGGTTTGGGGAGGTTTGGGACATTGGGGACATTTGGGGACATTGGGAATAGGGGACATGGAACAGCATTGGGGACATTGGGGACATGGAAAGGACATTGGTGCCTCGGCCAGCTCGGTGTCCATCATGGTGGCCAACGTGCTGCGGCTCTTTCGCGGTGGGGTTTGGGGGTTTGGGGGTTTGGGGACATTTGGAGGGACATTGGGAATGGGGACATGGAGGACAGTGGGGACATTGGGGACACTGGGGACATGGAGAGGATTCATTGGTTCCTCGGCCAGCTCAGTGTCCATCATGGTGGCCAACGTGCTGCGGCTGTTTGCAGTGGGTTTGGGGGGGTTTGGGAGGTTTGGGGAGTTTGGGGACATTGGGGACATGGAGGGACATTGGGAATGGGGACATGGAGGGACAGTGGGGACATTGGGGACACGGAGAGGCCATTGGTGCCTCGGCCAGCTCTGTGTCCATCATGGTGGCCAACGTGCCGCGGCTCTTTGCGGTGGGTTTGGGGGTTGGGGACATTGGGGACATGGAGGGGTATGGGGACATTGGGGACACTGGGGACACGGAGGGGTCATTGGTTCCTCGGCCAGCTCCGTGTCCATCATGGTGATCAATGTGCTGCGCTGTTTGCGTGGGTTTGGGGGTTGGGACATGGAGGGGACATGGGGGCACATGGGGACATTGGGGACATGAAGAGGTGTTGGGGACATTGGGGACATGGGGGATATTGGCGCCTTGGCCAGCTCCGTGTCCATCATGGTGGCCAACGTGCTGCGGCTCTTTGCGGTGGGTTTGGGGGGTTGGGGACATTGGGGACATGGAGGGTATGGGACATTGGGGACACTGGGGACACGGAGGGTCATTGGTGCCTCGGCCAGCTCCGTGTCCATCATGGTGACCAACGTGCTGAGGCTGTTTGGCGGTGGGTTTGGGGGTTTGGGGACATGGAGGGACATGGGGGCACATGGGGACATTGGGGACATGAAGAGGTGTTGGAGACATTGGGGACATGGAGGGATATTGGCGCTCGGCCAGCTCCGTGTCCATCATGGTGGCCAACGTGCTGCGGCTGTTTGCGGTGGGTTTGGGGGTTGGGGGTTTGGGGACATTGGGGACATGGAGGGACATGGGAGTGGGGGACATGGAGGGACAGTGGGGACATTGCGGACACTGGGGACACAGAGGGGTCATCGGGCTTGGCCAGCTCCGTGTCCATCATGGTGGTCAAAGTGCTGGCGGCTGTTTGCGTGGGTTTGGGGACAAGAAGGGACATGGGGCACATGGGGACATTGGGGACATAAAGAGGTGTTGAGGACACTGGGGACACTGGGGACATGGAGGAGACATCGGTGCCTTGACCAGCTCCGCGTCCATCATGGTGGCCAATGAGCCGTGGCTCTTTGGCGGTGGGTTTGGGGGGATTGCGGGGTTTGGGGACATTGGAATGGGGACATGGAGGGACAGTGGGGACATTGGGGACACTGGGGACACGGAGGATTCATTGGTGCTCGGCCAGCTCCGTGTCCATCATGGTGGCCAACGGCTGCGTGCTCTTGCGTGGGTTTGGGGGTTTGGGGGTTTAGGGACATTTGGGGACATTGGGAATGGGGGACATGGAACAGCATTGGGGACACTGGGGACACGGAGGGACATTGATGCCTCGGCCATCTCCGTGTCCATCATGGTGGCCAATGTGCTGCGGCTGTTTGCCGTGGGGTTTGGGGGTTTTGGGGTGTTGGGGACATTGGGGACATGGAAGGACACTGGGGACATGGAGGGGACACTGGGTATGGATGACACGGAGGGGACACCGAGGGACACTGAGGGACATGGGTGTCACTGGCGCCTCTGCCCTCTCTGTGTCCATCATGGTGGCCGATGTCCAGCGGCTCTTTGTGGTCACTGGGGTGTTGGGGACACTGGGGGGTGTTGGGGACACTGGGGGTGTTGGGGACATTACTGGGGGTTGGGGACATTGGGGGGTTGGGGACACTGGGGGTGTTGGGGACATTGGGGGTTGGGGACATTGGGGGTGTTGGGGACACTGGGGGGTGTTGGGGACATTGGGGGTGTTGGGGACATTGGGGGTTTTGGGGACATTGGGGAACGTGGCGGTGTTTTGGCTGGGGGACACTGAGGGGACAAGGACAGCGCTGTCCCCAGTGTCCTCACGGTGTCCCTTGTGGGGGTGGCCTGGACACCTGGTCCCCCCCTCCCCCCCCCCGGTCCCTTCCAGAACCTTTCCCCCCCCCCCCCGGGTGTTACCCACAATCCCCTGGGACGGCAGCAAATGGCCCGGGGATTAGGGGATTAGGGACAGGGACGGGGACAGGGACGGGGACAGGGACAGGGGGTCCCACCGTGCCAGGTCCCCTGGGTGTCCCCGGGTCTCCCCCTGCGTGTCCTCGATGTCCCTCTGTCCCCAATGTCCCTCTGCCCCTCTCTCCCCAATGTCCCCAATGTCCCTGATACGTCCATGATGTCCCCAGTATGTCCCCAGTGTCTCCAATGTCCCTGATATGTCCCTGGTATGTCCATGACGTCCCCACTATGTCCCCTAATGTCCCCAATGTCCCCAGTGTCCCCCGGACCCTCCTACATCAACAGCCCCACACTGAGCCCCCGTGTCCCCTCACCCCCATCTCCCCATGGCCCCACCATGTCCCCAAACCCCACAATATCCCCAATGTCCCCAATGCCCCCTACAATGTCCCCAATGTCCCGACTGTCTCCAGCATGCCCATGATGTCCACAATGTCCCCGATGTCCCCAATTTCCCCAGTGTCCTCGATGTCCTCCTGTCCCTGATGTGTTCCCAATGTCTCCAATGTCCCCAATGTCCCTGATGTCCCCCTGTCCCTGACATGTCCCCATGTCCCCAGATCCCCAGATCAGCTACGCCTCCACCGCCCCGGAGCTGTCGGACCCGTGTGTGTCCCCATGTCCCTGACATGTCCTCAATGTCCCCAATGTCCCAATGTCCCAATGCCCCTAATGCCCCCAATGTCCCTGACATGTCCTCAATGTCTCCAATGTCCCCAATGTCCCTGATGTCCCCAATGTCCCCAGATCCCCCAGATCAGCTACGCCTCCACGGCCCCCAAGCTGTCGGACCCGTGTGTGTCCCTCTGTCCCTGACATGTCCCCAATGTCCCCAATGTCCCCAATGTCCCCGATGTCCCCAATGTCCCCAGATCCCCCAGATCAGCTACGCCTCCACCGCCCCCGAGCTGTCGGACCCGTGTGTGTCCCCCTGTCCCTGACATGTCCCAATGTCCCCAATGTCCCAATGCCCCCAATGTCCCTGACATGTCCCCAATGTCCCCAATGTCCCTGACATGTCCCCAGTGTCCCCAGTGTCCCCAATATCCCCAATGTCCCTGATGTCCCCAATGTCCCAATGTCCCCAATGTCCCTGACATGTCCCCATGTCCCCAGATCCCCAGATCAGCTACGCCTCCACCGCCCCGGAGCTGTCGGACCCGTGTGTGTCCCCATGTCCCTGACATGTCCCCATGTCCCCAGATCCCCCAGATCAGCTATGCCTCCACGGCCCCCGAGCTGTCGGACCCGTGTGTGTGTCCCTGTCCTGACATGTCCCCAATGTCCCTGATGTCCCCAGATCCCCCAGATCAGCTACGCCTCCACGGCCCCCGAGCTGTCGGACCCGGGCCGTTACGAGTTCTTCTCGCGGGTGGTGCCGCCGGACTCGTACCAGGCGCAGGCCATGGTGGCCGTGGTGCGCGCGCTGGGCTGGAGCTACGTCAGCACGCTGGCCTCCGAGGGCAACTACGGCGAGAGCGGCGTCGAGGCCTTCGTGCAGAGCTCGCGGGAGGCGGGTGAGAGGGTGGGGGCACTGGGAGTGCTGGGAGTGCTGGGTTATACTGGGAGTGCTGGGAGTGCTGGGAGCGCTGGGGGTGCTGGGAGTGCTGGGATATACTGAGGGTACTGGGATATACTGGGAGTGCTAGGTTATACTGGGAGTTCTGGGAGTGCTGGGAGTGCTGGGGCGCTGGGAGTGCTGGGAGTGCTGGGTTATACTGGGAGTGCTGGGAGTGCTGGGATATACTGGGAGTGCTGGGTTATACTGGGAGTGCTGGGATATACTGGGAGTGCTGGGATATACTGGGAGTGCTGGGGGTGCTGGGAGTGCTGGGTTTTACTGGGAGTGCTGGGTTATACTGGGAGTTCTGGGAGTGCTGGGATATACTGAGGGTACTGGGTTGTATTGGGTTATACTGGGTTGTACTGGGAGTACTGGGTGCTCTGAGTGCTGGGGTTATACTGGGAGTGCTGGGGTTATACTGGGAGCATTGGGAGTGCTGGGATATACTGGGAGTGCTGGGTTATACTGGGAGTGCTGGGGTGCTGGGAGTGCTGGGATATACTGGGAGTGCTGGGTTATACTGGGAGTTCTGGGAGTGCTGGGAGTGCTGGGTTATACTGGGAGTGCTGGGAGTGCTGGGAGTGCTGGGTTATACTGGGAGTGCTGGGGGCGCTGCTGGGAGTGCTGGGATATACTGGGAGTGCTGGGTTATACTGGGAGTTCTGGGAGTGCTGGGAGTGCTGGGATATACTGGGAGTGCTGGGATATACTGAGAGTGCTGGGTTGTATTGGGTTATACTGGGAGCACTGGGAGTACTGGGATATACTGAGGGTACTGGGTTGTATTGGGTTATACTGGGAGCACTGGGAGTGCTGGGAGTGCTGGGAGTGCCGGGAGCGCTGGGTTATACTGGGACTGCTGGGTTATACTGGGAGTGCTGGGTTATACTGGGAGTGCTGGGAGTGCTGGGATATACTGAGGGTACTGGGTTGTATTGGGTTATACTGGGAGCACTGGGAGTGCTGGGAGTGCTGGGAGTGCCGGGGAGTGCTGGGTTATACTGGGACTGCTGGGGTTATACTGGGAGTGCTGGGTTATACTGGGAGTGCTGGGAGTGCTGGGTTATACTGGGAGTGCTGGGTTATACTGAGGGTACTGGGTTGTATTGGGTTATACTGGGAGCACTGGGAGTGCTGGGAGTGCCGGGAGTGCTGGGTTATACTGGGAGCATTGGGAGTGCTGGGTTATACTGGGAGTGCTGGGATATACTGAGGGTACTGGGTTGCATTGGGTTACACTGGGTTGTACTGGGTTATACTGGGAGTGCTGGGAGTGCTGGGAGGGCTGGGTTATACTGGGAGTGCTGGGTTATACTGGGAGTGCTGGGATATACTGAGAGTGCTGGGTTGTATTGGGTTATACTGGAGCACTGGGAGTACTGGGAGTGCTGGGGCGCTGGGACTGCTGGGTTATACTGGGACTGCTGGGTTATACTGGGAGTGCTGGGATATACTGGGAGTGCTGGGAGTGCTGGGGTTATACTGGGAGTGCTGGGTTATACTGGGAATGCTGGGATATACTGAGGGTAATGGGTTGTATTGGGTTATACTGGATTGTACTGGGCTATACTGGGAGCACTGGGAGTGCTGGGAGTGCTGGGGGTGCTGGGAGTGCTGGGAGTGCTGGGTTATACTGGGAGTGCTGGGATATACTGAGGGTACTGGGTTGTATTGGGTTATACTGGGGTTGTGCTGCGCTATACTGGGAGCACTGGGAGTGCTACGGGAGTGCTGGGTTATACTGGGAGTGCTGGGTTATACTGGGAGTGCTGGGTTATACTGAGGGTACTGGGTTGTATTGGGTTATACTGGGTTGTACTGGGTTATACTGGGAGCACTGGGAGTACTGGGAGTGCTGGGGGTGCTGGGATATACTGGGAGTACTGGGTTGTATTGGTTGTGCTGGGCTACACTGGGCTGTGTTGGGTTATACTGGGCTGTACTGAGATATACTGGGAGTACTGGGTGTACTGGGTGTGCTGGGAGTGCTGGGAGTACTGGGATATACTGAGAGCACTGGGTTGTATTGGGAGTACTGGGAGTACTGGAGTTGTATTGCGTTAAACTGGGGAGTACTGGGTTGTACTGGGAGTACTGGGTTGTATTGGGTTGTGCTGGGCTACACTGGGTTGTGTTGGGTTATACTGGGTTGTACTGGGATATACTGAGAGTACTGGATTGTATTGGGAGTACTGGGAGCTGGCTTGTGCTGGGTTATACTGGGTTGTACTGGGATATACTGGGAGTACTGGGCGTACTGAACTATATTGGGTTGTACTGGGTTGTATTGGGAGTACTGGGCTGTACGGGTTGTGCTGGGATAATACTGGGAGTACTGGTCAGTATTGGTCCGTACCGGTCCGTACTGGTCCATACTGGTCCATACTGGTCCATACCGGTCCATACCATTCCACACTGGTCCGTACTGTTCCGTACTGGTCCGTACTGGTCCATACTGGTCCATACTGATCTGTACTGATCTGTACTGGTCCGTACTGGTCCATACCGGTCCGTACCGGTCCATACTGATCCGTACTGTTCCATACTGGTCTGTACTGGCCCATACCGGTCCATACTGGTCTGTACCGTTCCATACCAATCTGTACTGTTCCATACTGGTCCGTACTGGTCCATACTGATCCATACCGTTCCATACCGGTCCGTACTGGTCTGTGCTGGTCCATATCGTTCCATACTGGTCCATACTGATCCATACCGTTCCATACTGGTCCATACTGGCCCATACCGTTCCATACTGATCTGTACTGGTCCATACTGGTCCGTACTGGTCCGTACTGGTCCATACTGGTCTGTACTGATCTGTACCGTTCCATACTGATCCGTACCGCTCCATACCGGTTCGTACTAGTCCGTGCTGGTCCATATCGTTCCATACTGGTCCATACTGGTCCGTACTGGTCCATACTGATCTGTACCATTCCGTACTGGTCCGTACTGGTCCATACCGGTCCATACTGGTCCGTACCAGTCCATACCGGTCCATACCGATCCGTACCATTCCGTACCGGTCCGTACTGGTCCATACTGATCCGTACTGTTCCATACTGGTCCGTACTGGTCCGTACTGGTCCATACCGATCCGTACCGTTCCATATCGCTCCGCGACCCGTCCGTACTGGTCCATACTGGTCCATACTGGTTCGTACCGGTCCATACTGATTCGTACCGTTCCATACCGTTCCATACTGGTCCGTACTGGTCCATACTGATCCGTACTGCTCTGTACCGGTCCGTACTCGGTCCATACTGATCTGTACCATTCTGTACTGATCCGTACTCATTCCGTACTGGTCCGTACTGGTCCATACTGATCTGTACCGTTCCGTACTGGTCCGTACTGGTCCGTACTGGTCCGTGCTGGCGCAGGCGGGCTGTGCATCGCCCAGTCCATCAAGATCCCGCGGGAGCCGAAGCCGGGCGAGTTCGCCAAGGTCATCGGGCGCCTCATGGAGACGTCGACGGCGCGCGGGGTCGTGCTGTTCGCCAACGAGGACGACATCCGGTGAGCCTGGCCGGACCAGTAACACCAGTACACACCAGTAGCACAGCAGGGACACGCCAGTCCCGCCCCGCTCCCTTCCCAGTGCCGCTGGAGTTCTTCCCAGTTTGTCCCAGTTCATCCCAGTCCGCTCAGGTCCCTTCCCAGTGCTCCTCACCTGCTGGAGTTCGTCCTGGTTTGTCCCAGTTCGTCCCAGTAGCTCTCCAGTCCATCCCAGTAGCCCGAATCCCTCCCAGTAGCCTGTAGTCCCTCCCAGTAGCCCCTAGACCGTCCAGTAGCCCCCAGCCAGATCCCCAATAGCCCCCAGTCCATCCCAGCAGCCCCCAGTCCATCCCAGTCCATCCCAGTAGCCCCCAGACAGCCCCAGTAGCCCCCAGTCCATCCCAGTAGCCCCCAGTCCATCCCAGTAGCCCCCAGACAGTCCCAGTAGCCGCCAGTCCATCCCAGTAGCCCCCAGTCCATCCCAGTAGCCCTCAGCCAGATCCCAATAGCCCTCAGTCCATCCCAGCAGCCCCCAGTCCATCCCAGTTCATCCCAGTAGCCCCCAGCCAGATCCCAATAGCCCCCAGTCCATCCCAGTAGCCTCCAGTCCATCCCACTCCATCCCAGTCCATCCCAGTAGCCCCTATTCCATCCAGTAGCCCCCAGACAGTCCCAGTAGCCGCCAGTCCATCCCAGCAGCCCCCAGTCCATCCCAGTTTGCCCTGTCCCACAAGTGGGTGGTGTGGTCCATCCCAGCCCATTCCAGTTTGCCCAGTTTGCCCAGTTTGCCCACTGTCCTGACCCGCAGGCGGGTTCTATAGTCTATCCCAGCCCCTCCCAGTAGCCCCCAGCCCATCCCAGTTTGCCCAGTCCATCCCAGTTTGCTCTGTCCCACAAGCGGGTGGTGTAGTCCATCCCAGCCCAATCCAGTTTGCCCAGTTTGCCCAGTTTGCCCACTGTCCTGACCCGCAGGCGGGTTCTATAGTCTATCCCAGCCCCTCCCAGTAGCCCCCAGCCCATCCCAGTTTTCCCAGTTTGCCCAGTTTGCCATGTCTGCAGGCAGGTGCTGTAGTCCATCCTAGTTTGTCCAGTCCATCCCAGTAGCCCCAGCCCATCCCAGTTTGCCCAGTCCACCCAGTTTGCCCTGTCCCACAGGCAGTTCTGTAGTCCATCCCAATTTGCCCAGTTTGCCCAGTTTGCCCAGTTTGCCCAGTTTCCCATCCCCAAGCAAGTGCTGTTGTCCATCCCAGTGCATCCCAGTTTGCCCAGTTCACCCAGTTAGCCCAGTTTGCCCAGTTTCCCATCCCCAGGCGCATGCTGTAGTCCACCCCAGTCCATCCCAGTTTGCCCAGTTCGCCCAGTTCGCCCAGTTTGCCCACTGTCCTGTCCCACAGGCAGTTCTGTAGTCCATCCCAGTTTGCCCAGTTTGCCCAGTTTGCCCAGTTTTCCCAGTTTCCCATCCCCAAGCAAGTGCTGTAGTCCACCCCAGCCCATCCCAGTTTGCCCAGTTCACCCAGTTAGCCCAGTTTGCCAACTTTCCCATCCCCACGCAAGTGCTGTAGTCCACCCCAGCCCATCCCAGTCCATCCCAGTCCATCCCAGTCCATCCAGTTAGCCCAGTTTGCAGTTTCCTGTCCCCATGCAAGTGCTGTAGTCCACCCCAGCCCTTCCCCAGTTTGCCCAGTTCACCCAGTTAGCCCAGTTTGCCCAGTTTCCCGTCCCCAGGCACATACTGTAGTCCACCCCAGCCCATCCCAGTTTGCCCAGTTCACCCAGTTTTCCCAGATTCCCATCCCCAAGCAGTGCTGTAGTTCACCCCAGCCAATCCCAGTTTGCCCAGTTCACCCAGTTTGCCCAGTTTGCCAAGTTTCCCATCCCCAGGCACATGCTGTAGTCCATCCCAGTGCATCCCAGTTTGCCCAGTTCACCCAGTTAGCCCAGTTTGCCCAGTTTCCCATCCCCAAGCAATTGCTGTAGTCCACCCCAGCCCATCCCAGTTTGCCCAGTCCATCCCAGTTCTCCCAGTTCACCCAGTTTCCCATCCCCAGGCACATACTGTAGCCCACCCCAGCCCATCCCAGTTTGCCCAGTTCACCCAGTTTGCCCAGTTCACTGTCCTGTCCCACAGGCAGTTCTGTAGTCCATCCCAGTTTGCCCAGCTTGCCCAGTTTGCCCAGTTTCCCATCCCCAAGCAAGTGCTGTAGTCCACCCCAGCCCATCCCAGTTCTCCCAGTTCACCCAGTTTGCCCAGTTTCCCAGCTTCCCATCCCCAGGCGCATACTGCAGCCCACCCCAGCCCATCCCAGTTCGCCCAGTTCACCCAGTTTGCCGTCGCAGGCACGTGCTGGAGGCGGCCACGCGGGCCAACCTGTCCGGGCACTTCTCGTGGGTGGGCTCGGACAGCTGGGGCGCCAAGATGGCGCCGGTGCAGGGCCTGGAGGAGGCGGCGAGCGGCGCCATCACCATCCTGCCCAAGCGGGCCTCGGTGCCGGGTGAGATACTGGGGAAACTGGGATAAACTGGGAGCACTGGGGGCCATCACCATCCTGCCCAAGCGGGCCTCGGTGCCGGGTGAGATACTGGGATAAACTGGGATAAACTGGGATAAACTGGGAGCACTGGGGGCCATCACCATCCTGCCCAAGCGGGCCTCGGTGCCGGGTGAGCAACTGGGGAAACTGGGATAAACTGGGATAAACTGGGAGCACTGGGGGCCATCACCATCCTGCCCAAGCGGGCCTCGGTGCCGGGTGAGCAACTGGGGAAACTGGGATAAACTGGGATAAACTGGGAGCACTGGGGGCCATCACCATCCTGCCCAAGTGGGCCTCGGTGCCGGGTGAGACTGGGGAAACTGGGATAAACTGGGATAAACTGGGAGCACTGGGGGCCATCACCATCCTGCCCAAGCGGGCCTCGGTGCCGGGTGAGATACTGGGGAAACTGGGATAAACTGGGATAAACTGGGATAAACTGGGATAAACTGGGAGCACTGGGGCCATCACCATCCTGCCCAAGCCGGCCTCGGTGCCGGGTGAGATACTGGGGAAACTGGGATAAACTGGGATAAACTGGGAGCACTGGGGCCATCACCATCCTGCCCAAGCGGGCCTCGGTGCCGGGTGAGATACTGGGATAAACTGGGATAAACTGGGATAAACTGGGAGCACTGGGGGCCATCACCATCCTGCCCAAGCCGGCCTCGGTGCCGGGTGAGCAACTGGGGAAACTGGGATAAACTGGGATAAACTGGGATAACTGGGGGGCCATCACCATCCTGCCCAAACGGGCCTCGGTGCCGGGTGAGATACTGGGGAAACTGGGATAAACTGGGATAAACTGGGAGCACTGGGGCCATCACCATCCCGCCCAAGCGGGCCTCGGTGCCGGGTGAGATACTGGGGAAACTGGGATAAACTGGGATAAACTGGGAGCACTGGGGCCATCACCATCCTGCCCAAGCCGGCCTCGGTGCCGGGTGAGATACTGGGATAAACTGGGATAAACTGGGGATAAACTGGGAGCACTGGGGCCATCACCATCCTGCCCAAAACGGGCCTCGGTGCCGGGTGAGATACTGGGAAACTGGGATAAACTGGGATAAACTGGGAGCACTGGGGCCATCACCATCCTGCCCAAGCGGGCCTCGTGCCGGGTGAGACTGGGGAAACTGGGATAAACTGGGATAAACTGGGAGCACTGGGGCGCCATCACCATCCTGCCCAAGCGGGCCTCGGTGCCGGGTGAGATACTGGGGAAACTGGGATAAACTGGGATAAACTGGGAGCACTGGGGGCCATCACCATCCTGCCCAAGCCGGGCCTCGGTGCCGGGTGAGATACTGGGATAAACTGGGATAAACTGGGATAAACTGGGGCCATCACCATCCTGCCCAAGCGGGCCTCGGTGCCGGGTGAGATACTGGGGAAACTGGGATAAACTGGGAGCACTGGGGCCATCACCATCCTGCCCAAGCGGCCTCGGTGCCGGGTGAGATACTGGGAAACTGGGATAAACTGGGATAAACTGGGAGCACTGGGGCGCCATCACCATCCTGCCCAAGCGGGCCTCGGTGCCGGGTGAGATACTGGGGAAACTGGGATAAACTGGGATAAACTGGGATAAACTGGGGCCATCACCATCCTGCCCAAGCCGGCCTCGGTGCCGGGTGAGCAACTGGGGAAACTGGGATAAACTGGGATAAACTGGGAGCACTGGGGCCATCACCATCCTGCCCAAACGGGCCTCGGTGCCGGGTGAGCAACTGGGGAAACTGGGATAAACTGGGATAAACTGGGAGCACTGGGGGCCATCACCATCCTGCCCAAACGGGCCTCGTGCCGGGTGAGCAACTGGGGAAACTGGGATAAACTGGGATAAACTGGGAGCACTGGGGGCCATCACCATCCTGCCCAAACGGGCCTCGGTGCCGGGTGAGCAACTGGGGAAACTGGGATAAACTGGGATAAACTGGGAGCACTGGGGCCATCACCATCCTGCCCAAGCGGGCCTCGGTGCCGGGTGAGATACTGGGGAAACTGGGATAAACTGGGATAAACTGGGATAAACTGGGGGCCATCACCATCCTGCCCAAGCGGGCCTCGGTGCCGGGTGAGCAACTGGGGAAACTGGGATAAACTGGGATAAACTGGGATAAACTGGGAGCACTGGGGGCCATCACCATCCTGCCCAAGCGGGCCTCGGTGCCGGGTGAGCAACTGGGATAAACTGGGATAAACTGGGAGCACTGGGGGCCATCACCATCCTGCCCAAGCGGCCTCGGTGCCGGGTGAGCAACTGGGGAAACTGGGATAAACTGGGAGCACTGGGGCCATCACCATCCTGCCCAAGCGGGCCTCGGTGCCGGGTGAGATACTGGGGAAACTGGGATAAACTGGGATAAACTGGGAGCACTGGGGGCCATCACCATCCTGCCCAAGCGGGCCTCGGTGCCGGGTGAGCAACTGGGGAAACTGGGATAAACTGGGATAAACTGGGAGCACTGGGGGCCATCACCATCCCTGCCCAAACGGGCCTCGGTGCCGGGTGAGCAACTGGGGAAACTGGGATAAACTGGGATAAACTGGGAGCACTGGGGGCCATCACCATCCTGCCCAAACGGGCCTCGGTGCCGGGTGAGCAACTGGGGAAACTGGGATAAACTGGGATAAACTGGGAGCACTGGGGGCCATCACCATCCTGCCCAAGCGGGCCTCGTGCCGGGTGAGCAACTGGGGAAACTGGGATAAACTGGGATAAACTGGGAGCACTGGGGGCCATCACCATCCTGCCCAAGCGGGCCTCGGTGCCGGGTGAGCAACTGGGATAAACTGGGATAAACTGGGATAAACTGGGATAAACTGGGAGCACTGGGGGCCATCACCATCCTGCCCAAGCGGGCCTCGGTGCCGGGTGAGCAACTGGGATAAACTGGGATAAACTGGGAGCACTGGGGGCCATCACCATCCTGCCCAAACGGGCCTCGGTGCCGGGTGAGCAACTGGGGAAACTGGGATAAACTGGGAGCACTGGGGGCCATCACCATCCTGCCCAAGCGGGCCTCGGTGCTGGGTGAGATACTGGGGAAACTGGGATAAACTGGGAGCACTGGGGGCCATCACCATCCTGCCCAAGCGGGCCTCGGTGCCTGGGTGAGCAACTGGGATAAACTGGGATAAACTGGGAGCACTGGGGGCCATCACCATCCTGCCCAAGCGGGCCTCGGTGCCGGGTGAGCAACTGGGATAAACTGGGATAAACTGGGAGCACTGGGGGCCATCACCATCCTGCCCAAGCGGGCCTCGGTGCCGGGTGAGCAACTGGGAAACTGGGATAAACTGGGATAAACTGGGAGCACTGGGGGCCATCACCATCCTGCCCAAACGGGCCTCGGTGCCGGGTGAGACTGGGGAAACTGGGATAAACTGGGATAAACTGGGAGCACTGGGGGCCATCACCATCCTGCCCAAGCGGGCCTCGGTGCCTGGTGAGACTGGGATAAACTGGGATAAACTGGGATAAACTGGGAGCACTGGGGCCATCACCATCCTGCCCAAGCGGGCCTCGGTGCCTGGTGAGACTGGGATAAACTGGGATAAACTGGGATAAACTGGGAGCACTGGGGGCCATCACCATCCTGCCCAAGCGGGCCTCGGTGCCGGGTGAGCAACTGGGGAACTGGGATAAACTGGGAGCACTGGGGGCCATCACCATCCTGCCCAAGCGGGCCTCGGTGCCGGGTGAGCAACTGGGGAAACTGGGATAAACTGGGATAAACTGGGAGCACTGGGGGCCATCACCATCCTGCCCAAACGGGCCTCGGTGCCGGGTGAGACTGGGGAACTGGGATAAACTGGGATAAACTGGGATAAACTGGGAGCACTGGGGGCCATCACCATCCTGCCGGCCGGGCCTCGGTGCCGGGGTGAGCAACTGGGGGAACTGGGATAAACTGGGATAAACTGGGAGCACTGGGGGCCATCACCATCCTGCCCAAGCGGGCCTCGGTGCCGGGTGAGATACTGGGATAAACTGGGATAAACTGGGATAAACTGGGATAAACTGGGATAAACTGAGAGCACTGGGGTCACTGGGATGGACTGCGGGGTTACTTACGGCACTGGGCTCACTGGACAGCACTGGGGGTTACTGGGCGGCACTGGGGGTTACTGGGCGGCACTGGGCTCACTGGGCGGCACTGGGACTCCTGGGATGGACTGGGAAGTTACTGGGCGGCACTGGGGGTTACTGGGCTGCACTGGGACTCACTGGGATGGACTGGGGGGTTACTGGGCGGCACTGGGTCTCACTGGGCAGCTCTGGGGGCTCACTGGGCGTCACTGGGGTTACTAGGCGGTACTGGGGGCTCACTGGGTGGCACTGGGGGTTACTGGGATGGTCTGGGGGTTACTGGGCGGAACTGGGTGTTACTGGGATGGACTGGGGGTTACTGGGCAGCACTGGGGGCTCACTGGGGCGGCAGTGGGTGTTACTGGGCGGCCCTGGGGCTCACTGGCGGCACTGGGGCTCACTGGGCGGCACTGGGCTCACTGGTATGGACTGGGAAGTTACTGGGCGGCACTGGGTGTTACTGGTCTCACTGGGCGCACTGGGGCACACTGGGCGGCACTGGGCTCACTGGGCGGGACTGGCGGGTTACCGGGATGGACTGGGAAGTTACTGGGATGGACTGGGGGTTACTGGGATGGACTGGGAAGTTACTGGGCTCACTGGTCTCACTGGGCGCACTGGGGGCTCACTGGGCGGCACTGGGTGTTACTGGTCTCACTGGGAGCACTGGGGCGGCACTGGGGCTCACTGGGCGGCACTGGGTGTTACTGGGATGTACTGGGAGTCACTGGGTGTTACTGGGCGCACTGGGTGTTACTGGCCGCAGGCTTTGACGAGTACTTCACGTCGCGCTCGCTGGAGAACAACCGCCGCAACCTCTGGTTCCACGAGTTCTGGGAGGACGATTTCAACTGCCGCCTGCCCCACGGCGGCGCGCCCCACGGGCAGCCCGGGGCGGGCGGGGCCGCGCCCCTGCGCAAGTGCACCGGTACCGACCCCACAGGGACCCCATAGACACCCCATAGAAACCCCATAGAGACCCCATAGATACCCTGTGTGCAAGTGCACCGGTACCGACCCCATAGGGACCCATAGGGACCCCATAGGGACCCCATAGAGACCCCATAGGGACCCCATAGAGACCCCATAGATAACCCTGTGTGCAAGTGCACAGGTACCGACCCCATAGAGACCCCATAGAGACCCCATAGGGACCCACAGGGACCCCATAGGGACCCCATAGAGACCCCATAGGGACCCCATAGAGACCCCATAGAGACCCCATAGGGACCCACAGGGACCCACAGGGACCCATAGGGACCCCATAGAGACCCCCACGGGCAGCCCCGGGGCGGCCGGGGCCAGCGCCCCTGCGCAAGTGCACCGGTACCGACCCCATAGGGACCCCTTACAGACCCCATAGGGACCCCATAGAGACCCCATAGGGACCCCATAGACACCCCATAGGGACCCCATAGAGACCCCATAGGGACCCACAGGGACCCACAGGGACCCATAGGGACCCCATAGAGACCCCATAGGGACCCCATAGGGACCCATAGGGACCCATAGGGACACCATAGAGACCCCCACGGGCAGCCCGGGCGGGCGGGCCGCGCCCCTGCGCTTAAGTGCACCGGTACCGACCCCACAGAGACCCATAGGGACCCCTTAGGGACCCCAGAGGGACCCATAGGGACCCACAGGGACCCATAGAGACCCCATAGGGACCCCATAGAGACCCCAAAGGGACCCCATAGGGACCCCATAGAGACCCCCACGGGCAGCCCGGGCGGGCGGGGCCGCCCCTGCGCAAGTGTACCGGTGAGGGACCCATAGAGACCCCACAGAAACCCCCATGTGCAAGTGCACCGGTACCGACCCCATAGGGACCCCTTACAGACCCCATAGGGACCCATAGGGACCCCTTACAGACCCCATAGGGACCCATAGGGACCCATAGACACCCCCACGGGCAGCCCGGCCCGGCCGGGGCCGCGCCCCTGCGCAAGTGCACCGGTACCGACCCCATAGGGACCCACAGGGACCCCATAGAGACCCCATAGGTACCCCAAAGAGACCCCACAGAGATGCCATAGGGACCCATAGAGACCCATAGACACCCCATAGATAACCCTGTGTGCAAGTGCACAGGTAAATACCCCATAGAGACACCATAGACACTCCATAGAGACCCCATAGACACCCCATAGACACCCCTTAGAGACCCCTATAGGGACCCCATAGAGACCCCAAAGGGATCCCATAGAGACCCCATAGAGACCACATAGATGACCCTGTGTGCAAGAGTACGGGTAAAATACCCATAGGGACCCCATAGAGACCCCAAAGGGACCCCATAGAGACGCCGTGGAGAACCCTGAGGGCCAAGGCGCCTGTGTGCAAGTGCACAGGTGAGTACCCCATAGGGACCCCATAGAGACCCCATAGGGACCCCATAGAGACCCCATAGACACCCCAAAGGTGAGTCCTCGTAGAGCACCCCATAGAGACCCCATAGGGACCCCATGGAGACCCCAGAGAGCCTGGGGATGAGGCCCTGTGCCAAGTGCACAGGTGAGTACCCCATAGGGACCCCATAGGAGACCCCAAGGGACCCCATAGGGACCCCATAGAGACCCCAGAGACCCCAAGGGACACCATGGAGACCCCAAAGGATCCCACAGTGATCCCATAGAGACCCCATAGGGACCATAGGGACCCCATAGAGACCCCACAGAGATCCCATAGGGACCCATAGGGACCCATAGACACCCCATAGATAACCCTGTGTGCAAGTGCACAGGTAAAACCCCATAGACACCCCATAGACACCCCATAGACAACCCTGTGTGCAAGTGCACAGGTAAATACCAATAGGGACCCATAGGGACCCCACAGAGACCCCACAGAAACCCCCATGTGCAAGTGCACAGGTAAGTACCCCATAGGGACCCCATAGAGACCCCATAGAAACCCCAGAGAGACCCCAAGGGACACCATAGAGACCCCATGAAGAGCCCCAGGGTGCTTGGGGCTCCTGTGCACAAGTGCACAGGTACCGACCCCACAGGAACCCATAGAGACCCCATAGGGACCGCATAGAGACCCCAAAGAGATCCCATAGGGACCCATAGACACCCCATAGATAACCCTGTGTGCAAGTGCACAGGTAAATACCCCGTAGACACCCCATAGAGACCCCATAGAGACCCCATAGACACCCCATAGAGACCCCATAGGGACCCCACAGAGATCCCATAGAGATCCCACAGAGATCCCATAGAGATCCCACAGAGACTCCAAAGGGATCCAATAGAGACCCCAAAGGGATCCCACTTTATGGGGCTGACCCCTTTGTGGGGTGTCCATGGGAAGTTTGGGGGAGCTGTGTCAGGTTTGGGGTGCCCATGGCAGGTTTCGGGCATCCATGGCGGGTTTGGGGTGCCCATGCGGGTTTAGGGTGTCCGTGGATGATTTAGGATTTAGGATTTGGGATTTAGGATTTGGGGTTTGGGTCCCCAGGCAGGGAGCGCTTCGGGCGGGACTCGCCCTACGAGCAGGAGGGGAAGGTGCAGTTTGTGATCGATGCTGTGCTGGCCATGGCGGGTTTGGGGTTTCTGTGGATGATTTAGGATTTGGGATTTGGGATTCAGGATTTGGGATTTGGGATCTCCAGGGCGGGAGCGCATCGGGCGGGACTCGCCCTACGAGCAGGAGGGGAAGGTGCAGTTTCAGTTTGTGATCGATACCGTTCTGGCCATGGCGGGTTTGGGGTGTCCCTGTCGGGTTTGGGGTGTCCATACAGGTTTAGGGTGTCCATGGATGATTTAGGATTCAGGATTTGGGGTTTGGGTCCCCAGGCAGGGAGCGCATCGGGCGGGACTCGCCCTACGAGCAGGAGGGGAAGGTGCAGTTTCAGTTTGTGATCGATGCTGTGCTGGCCATGGCGGGTTTGGGGTGTCCCTGTCGGGTTTGGGGTGTCCATACAGGTTTAGGGTGTCCATGGATGATTTAGGATTTGGGATTTAGGATTTAGGATTTGGGGTTTGGGTCCCCAGGACGGGAGCGCATCGGGCGGGACTCGCCCTACGAGCAGGAGGGGAAGGTGCAGTTTCAATTTCTGATCGATACCATTCTGGTCATGGCAGGTTTGGGGTTTGGGGTGTCCCTGTCAGATTTGGGGTTTCTGTGGATGATTTAGGATTTGGGGTTTGGGGTTTGGGTCCCCAGGCGGGAGCGCATCGGGCGGGACTAGCCCTACGAGCAGGAGAGGAAGGTGCAGTTTCAGTTTGTGATGGACGCTGTGCTGGCCATGGCGGGTTTGGGGTGTCCCTGTCAGGTTTGGGGTGTCCGTGGATGATTTAGGATTCAGGATTTGGGGTTTGGGGTCCCCAGGACGGGAGCGCATCGGGCGGGACTCGCCCCTATGAGCAGGAGGGAAGGTGCAGTTTGTGATCGATGCTGTGCTGGCCATGGCGGGTTTGGGGTGTCCCGGGCGGTTTTGGGGTGTCCCTGTCGGGTTTGGGGTTTCTGTGGATGATTTAGGATTTGGGGTTTGGGGTTTGGATCTCCAGGGCGGGAGCGCATCGGGCGGGACTCGCCCCTACGAGCAGGAGGGAAGGTGCAGTTTGTGATCGATACCGTTCTGGCCATGGCGGGTTTGGGGTTTGGGTGTCCCTGTCGGGTTTGGGGTGTCCCTGTCGGGTTCAGGATTTAGGATTTGGGATTTGGGGTTTGGGATCTCCAGGCAGAGAGCGCATCGGGCGGGACTCGCCCTACGAGCAGGAGGGGAAGGTGCAGTTCGTCATCGACGCCGTCCTGGCCATGGCGCACGGGCTGCACTCCCTGCTGGGCGAGGCGTGCCCGGGCAGGGGCTCTGCGCCCACATGGACCCCCCGACGGGCGCCGCCTGCTCACCCACATCCGCAGGGTGGCCTTCAACGGTACTGGGGGCACTGGGAGCACTGGGAGGGGCTGGGATGTGGGGTGGTGGATACTGGGAGCACTGGGAGGGGCTGGGATGTGGGGTGGTGGATACTGGGGGCACTGGAAGTGCACTAGGATATGGGGTGGTGGATACTGGGGGCACTGGGAGGGGCTGGGATATGGGGTGGTGGATACTGGGGGCACTGGGAGAGTACTGGGATATGGGGGAGGGCACTGGGAGCACTGGGAGGGGCTGGGATATTGGGGGGCACTGGGAGATTACTGGGATATGGGGTGGTGGATACTGGGAGCACTGGGAGAGAGCTGGGATATGGGGTGGTGGATACTGGGGGCACTGGGAGGGAGCTGGGATATGGGGAGGGGCACTGGGAGCACTGGGAGAGTACTGGGATATGGGGAGGGGCACTGGGGGCACTGGGAGGGAGCTGGGATATGGGGTGGTGGATACTGGGAGCACTGGGAGATTACTGGGATATGGGGTGGAGGATACTGGGAGCACTGGGAGGGAGCTGGGATATGGGGTGGTGGATACTGGGAGCACTGGGAGAGTACTGGGATATGGGGAGGGGCACTGGGAGCACTGGAAGGAGGCTGGGATATTGGGGGGCACTGGGAGATTACTGGGATATGGGGTGGTGGATACTGGAGGCACTGGGAGAGTACTGGGATATGGGGTGGTGGATACTGGGAGCACTGGGAGAGTACTGGGATATGGGGAGGGGTACTTGGGGCACTGGGAGGGAGCTGGGATATTGGGGGGCACTGGGAGATTACTGGGATATGGGGTGGTGGATACTGGGAGCACTGGGAGGGAGCTGGGAGGGGCACTGGGAGGGGCTGGGATATGGGGGAGGGGCACTGGGAGCACTGGGAGAGTACTGGGATATGGGATGGTGTCTACTGGGAGCACTGGAAGTGCATTGGGATATGGGGAGGGGCACTGGGAGCACTGGGAGGAGCTGGGATATGGGGTGGTGGATACTGGGAGCACTGGGAGAGTACTGGGATATGGGGTGGAGGATACTGGGAGCACTGGGAGAGTACTGGAATATGGGGGAGGGGCACTGGGAGCACTGGGAGGAGCTGGGATATTGGGGGGCACTGGGAGATTACTGGGATATGGGGTGGTGGATACTGGGAGCACTGGGAGGAGCTGGGATATGGGGTGGTGGATACTGGGAGCACTGGAAGAGTACTGGGATATGGGGAGGGCACTGGGAGCACTGGGAGGGAGCTGGGATATGGAATGGTGGCTACTGGGGAGCACTGGGAGAGTACTGGGATATGGGGGAGGCACTGGGAGCACTGGGAGGGAGCTGGGATATTGGGGGTACTGGGGAGATTACTGGGATATGGGGTGGTGGATACTGGGAGCACTGGGAGGGAGCTGGGATATGGGGTGGAGGATACTGGGAGCACTGGGAGAGTACTGGGAAGAACTGGGATATACTGGGGGGCACTGGGAGGAGGCTGGCGGCATTGAAGAGCTTACTGGGCCGTACTGGGAGATTACTGGGGAGCAGTGGGAGCGGGATGGGAGCACTGGACACCATACTGGGCCATACTGGGATGTACTGGGGAGCACTGGGAGCGGGATGGGAGCCATACTGGGAGCACTGGTTTGCCCAGTAACGGGGCACGCTGGTGCTGGGGGGGTCACTGACCTATAGCTGCGGGTACTGGTTTATACTGGTTCATACTGGTTTATACTGGTTCATATTGGTTCATACTGGTTTATACTGGTTCATATCAGTTCATACTGGTTTATCTGGTTTATACTGGTTCATACCAGATCATACCAGTTCATACTGGTTTATACTGATTCATATCAGTTCATACTGGTTCATACTGGTTCATACTGGTTCATACTGGTTTATACTGGTTTATACCAGTTCATACTGGTTTATCTGGTTTATACTGGTTCATACCAGTTCATACTGGTTTATACTGGTTCATACTGGTTTATACTGGTTTATACTGATTTATACCGGTTCATAGTAGTTCATACTGGTTTATATCGATTCATACTGGTTCATACCAGTTCATAGTGGTTCATACTGGTTTATACCGGTTCATACTGGTTCATACCAGTTCATAGTGGTTCATACTGGTTTATACCGGTTCATGTACCGGCTCGTACCGGTTCATACCGGTTCATACTGGTCCATACTGGTGCGCAGGCAGCGCGGGCACGCCCGTGTCCTTCAATGAGAACGGGGACGCCCCCGGGCGCTACGACATCTTCCAGTTCCAGGGGGGCAACGGCAGCGGCGCCTACCGGGCTGTGGGGCAGTGGGTGCAGGGGCTGCACCTGCAGGTGCGTCCGGGCCCCCCAAAAACCGGCGGGACCCCCAGACCCCCGGGGTAACTGGGGGATGGAGTGGGACTGGGGGAACTGGGGGGGTGGTTCTGGTTTGGGGGTCATTGGGGGTTTGGGGTGTCTGTGGGGGTTTGGGGTGTCTGTGAGGAGGTTTGGGGGGTCACTGAGGAGTTTTGGGGTGTCCCTGGGGGTGTTTGGGGTGTCTGTGGGGGTTTGGGGAGTCACTGGGGGTGTTTGGGGTGTCTGGGGGGTTTGGGGGTCACTGGGGGTGTTTGGGGTGTCAGTGACGAGGTTTGGGGTGTATGTGGGGGTTTGGGGAGTCACTGGGGGTGTTTTGGGGTGTCCTTGGGGGTGTTTGGGGTGTCTCTGAGGAGTTTGGGGTGTCCATGAGAGGTTTGGGGTGTCCCCAGGGTATTTGGGGTGTCCCTGAGGAGTTTTGGGGGTGTCCCTGGGGGTGTTTGGGATGTCCCCAGGGTACTTGGGGAGTCCCTGAGGAGGTTTGGGGTGTCTGTGGGGTGTTTGGGGTGTCCTTGGGGGTGTTTGGGGTGTCTCTGAGGAGTTTTGGGGTGTCCATGAGGAGGTTTGGGGTGTCCCTGGGGTGTTTGGGGTGTCTGTGGGGGTTTGGGGTGTCCCTGGGGGTGTTTGGGGTGTCTGGGGGGTTTGGGGTGTCCCTGGGGGTGTTTGGGGTGTCTGTGGGGGTGTTTGGGGTGTCTGTGGGGGGTTTGGGGGGTCATTGGGGGTGTTTGGGGTGTCTGTGGGATGTTTGGGGGGTCAGTGAGGAGGTTTGGGGGGTCACTGGGGGTGTTTGGGGTGTCTGGGGGGTTTGGGGGGTCACTGGGGGTGGTTTGGGGTGTCTGGGGGGTTTGGGGGTCATTGGGGGTGTTTGGGGGTCACTGGGGGTGTTTGGGGTGTCTGTGGGGTGTTTGGGGGGTCACTGAGGAGTTTTGGGGTGTCCCTGAGGAGTTTTGGGGTGTCCCTGGGGGTATTTGGGGAGGTTACTGAGGAGGTTTGGGGTGTCCATGAGGGGGTTTGGGGGTCACAGAGGAGTTTTGGGGTGTCCCTGGGGGTGTTTGGGGTGTCCATGAGGGGTTTGGGGGTGTCCATGAGGAGTTTGAGGTGTCCCTGGGGGTGTTTGGGGTGTCCATGAGGAGGTTTGGGGTGTCCGTGGGGATGTTTGGGGTGTCCCCAGGGTATTTGGGGAGGTTATTGAGGAGGTTTGGGGTGTCTGTGGGGGTTTGGGGTGTCCCTGGGGGTGTTTGTGGTGTCCCCAGGGTATTTGGGGGGTCCTGAGGAGTTTTGGGGTGTCCATGAGGAGGTTTGGGGTGTCCCTGGGGGTTTGGGGTGTCAGTGAGGAGGTTTGGGGGCTCACTGGGGGTGTTTGGGGGGTCACTGGGGGTTTGGGGGTCACTGAGGAGTTTTGGGGTGTCCCTGGGGGTGTTTGGGGGGTCACTGAGGAATTTTGGGGTGTCCGTGGGGATGTTTGGGGTGTCCCCAGGGTATTTGGGGAGGTTACTGAGGAGGTTTGGGGGTCACTGAGGGGTTTGGGGGTCACAGAGGAGTTTTGGGGTGTCCATGGGGGTTTGAGGTGTCCATGAAGAATTTGGGGTGTCCATGAGGGTTTGAGGTGTCCATGGTGGATTTGGGAGACCCACAGGAGTTCGGGATGTATGTCCATGGAGAATTGGGGTGCTCATGGAGGATTTGGGGTATCCGGGGGGGATTTGGGGTGTCCCTGGGAGTTTGGGGTATCCATGGGGCTGTTCATGGGGAATTTGGGGTATCCATGGGGAATTCGGGGTATCCATGGTGGATTTGGGGTGTCCATGGTGGATTTGGGGTGTCCATGGAAGTTTGGGGTATCCATGGGGAATTCGGGGTGTCCCTGGGAGTTTGGGGTATCCATGGGGGTGTCCATGGTGGATTTGGGGTGTCCATGGGGGTTTGAGGTGTCCATGGAGGATTGGGATGCTCATGGAGGATTTGGGGTATCCATGGTGGATTTGGGGTGTCCATGGAGGATTTGGGGTGTCCATGGGGAATTCGGGGTGTCCATGGGGTTTGAGGTGTCCATGGAGGATTGGGGATGCTCATGGAGGATTTGGGGTATCCATGGTGGATTTGGGGTGTCCATGGAGGATTTGGGGTATCCATGGGGGTGTCCAGAGTGGATTTGGGGTGTCCATGGGGGTATCCATGGTGGATTTGTGATGTCCATGGTGGATTTGTGATGTCCATGGTGAATTTGGGGTATCCATGGGAGTCTGGGGGTATCCATGGGGGTGTCCATGGTGGATTTGGGGTGTCCATAGTGGATTTGGGGTATCCATGGGGTGTCCATGGAGGATTTGGGGTGTCCATGGTGGATTTGGGGTGTCCATGGAGGATTGGGGATGCTCATGGAGGATTTGGGGTATCCATGGTGGATTCGGGGGTGTCCATGGTGGATTTGTGATGTCCATGGTGAATTTGGGGTATCCATGGGAGTCTGGGGTATCCATGGGGGTGTCCATGGTGGATTTGGGGTGTCCATGGGGGATTTGGGGTATCCATGGTGGATTTGTGATGTCCATGGAGGATTCGGGGTGTCCATGGGGAATTCGGGGTGTCCATGGGGTTTGAGGTGTCCATGGAGGATTGGGATGCTCATGGAGGATTTGGGGTATCCATGGGGGTGTCCATGGTGGATTTGGGGTATCCATGGGAGTCTGGGGTATCCATGGGGGTGTCCATGGTGGATTTGTGATGCTCATGGAGGATTTGGGGTATCCATGGTGGATTTGTGATGTCCATGGTGGATTTGGGGTATCCATGGGAGTTTGGGGTATCCATGGAGGATTGGGATGCTCATGGAGGATTTGGGGTGTCCACGGGGAATTCAAGGGTGTCCATGGGGTTTGAGGTGTCCATGGTGGATTTGGGGTATCCATGGGAGTTTGGGGCATCCATGGGTATATCCATGGTGGATTTGGGGTGTCCATGGTGGATTCGGGGTGTCCCTGCGGGGCTCCCTGACTACCCCCTTTCCCCAGGAGGACGCCATGGCGTGGGCTCCAACTCCTCCTCGCCGCCGCCCTCGGTGTGCAGCCTGCCGTGCGGCCCCGGCGAGCGCAAGAAGCCGGTGAAGGGCGTGCCGTGCTGCTGGCACTGCGAGCTCTGCGGCGGCTACCAGTACCGCGCCGACCTGCTCACCTGCCTGCCGTGCGCGCCCCACCTGCGCCCCACGCCCAACCGCACCGCCTGCCGCCCCACGCCCGTGCTGCGCCTCCGCTGGGGCGACCCCTGCGCCGCCGTGCCGCTGGCGCTGGCCACGCTGGGGCTGATGGCCACCGCCTTCGTGCTGGCCACCTTCGTGCGGCACCACGAGACGCCCATCGTGAAGGCGTCGGGGCGGGAGCTGAGCTACGTGCTGCTGGCCGGGATCGCGCTGGTGTACGCCATCACCTTCCTGATGGTGGCCGAGCCCGGCGTGGGGGTCTGCGCGCTGCGGAGGCTCTTCCTGGGCATGGGCATGAGCCTGACCTACGCGGCGCTGCTGACCAAAACCAACCGCATCTACCGCATCTTCGAGCAGGGGTGAGGGGCGGGGGCGCGGGGTGAGGGGCTGGGGGCGTGAGGGGCACAGGGGAGGGGCTGGGGGCATGGGGGCACAGGGTGAGGGCGGGGTCTCACCTGTACCATGCTAGTCACCAAAACCAACCGCATCTACCGCATCTTCGAGCAGGGTGAGGGGCGGGGGCGTGGGGGACACAGGGGGCACAGGGTGAGGGCTGGGGTCTCACCTGTGCCACACTGGTCACCAAAACCAACCGCATCTGCCACATCTTCGAGCAGGGTGAGGGGCACGGGGGGCACAAGGAGTGGGAAGACACAGTGAGGGGCTCTGGGTGAGGGGCTCTGGGTGAGGGGCTCTGGGTGAAGGTGAGGGGCTCTGGGTGAGGGTCTCTGGATGAGGGTGAGGGGCTCTGGATGAGGGTGAGGGTCTCTGGGTGAGGGTGAGGGTCTCTGGATGAGGGTGAGGGTCTCTGGGTGAGGGTGAGGGTCTCTGGATGAGGGTGAGGAGCTCTGGATGAGGGTGAGGGTCTCTGGGTGAGGGTGAGGGGCTCTGGGTGAAGGATGGGGGCTCTGGGTGAGGGTGAGGGCTCTGGGTGAGGGTCTCTGAGTGAGGGTGAGGGGCTCTGGGTGAAGGTGAGGGGCTCTGGATGAGGGTGAGGGTCTCTGGGTGAGGTGAGGGGCTCTGGGTGAGGGTCTCTGGATGAGGGTGGGGGCTCTGGGGATGTAGGACATGGCGGAGGACCCCCACCCTCCCTCCACACCCCACCACCCCACACCCCTCAGCGAGCCGACTCCAGACTCCCCAAAATTCCCGAGCTCCTCTCTCACCCTGGAGCACACCGAGCCCCCTCCCCATCCCCCCTCACACCAGCCGAATTTAGGGGCTCCCACCCCCTAAACCCCTGTGCACCCCCCAGGCAAGCGCTCGGTGACCCCCGCGCTTCATCAGCCCCACGTCGCAGCTGGTCATCACCTTCACCTCAGCGGGCTGCAGCTGGTGGCCGCGGCCACCTGGCTGCTGGTGCGACCCCGCACGCCCTCATCGACTACGAGATGGGCCGGACCCCCGACCCCGAGGCCGCGCGGGGGTCCTGCGCTGCGACATGGCCGAGGGGGCCACGCTGGCCTGCCTGGCGTACGCGCTGCTGCTGATGCTCACCTGCACCGTGTACGCCGTCAAGGCCCGCGGCGTGCCCGAGACCTTCAACGAGGCTAAGCCCATCGGCTTCGCCATGTACACCACCTGCGTGGTGTGGCTCGCCTTCGGACCCATCTTCTTCGGGGCGGCGCAGTCGGCCGAGAGGGTGAGGAGGGGATTGGGGGATTTGGGGGTCCTTGGGGGTATTTGGGGGTTCCTGGGGGGTCTGTTGGAGGGTTTTGGGGGTCTCTGGGGATACACGTGGTGTGGCTCGCCTTCGGACTCCTCTTCTTGAGCTGCCCAGTCGGCCGAGAGGGTGAGGAGGGGGTTGAGGGGATTTGGGAGAGATTTGGGAGGTCTCTGGGGGTATTTGGCGGTCCCTGTGGTCACACGTGGTGTGGCTCGCCTTCGGACCCATCTTCTTCGGGGCGCGCAGTCGGCCGAGAGGGTGAGGAGGGGATTGGGGGTCCCTGGGGGTATTTGGGGGGTTCCTGGGGGGTCTGTTGGAGGGGTTTGGGGAGGGTCCCTGTGGTCACACGTGGTGTGGCTCGCCTTCGGACCCCTCTTCTTCGGGGGCGGCGCAGTCGGCCGAGAGGGTGAGGAGGGGACTGGGGGATTTGGGGGTCTCTGGGGGTATTTGGGGGGTTTGTGAGGGGTTTTTGGGGGTCCCTGTGGGAACACGTGGTGTGGCTCGCCTTCGGACCCGTTTTCTTCGGGGATGCTCAGTGTGCTGAGAGGGTGAGGAGGGGATTGGGGGTCCCTGGGGGTATTTGGGGGTTCCTGGGGGGGTCCTTGGGGGTATTTGGGGGTCTCTGAGGGAGTTTTGGGGGTTTGTGAGGGGTTTTGGGGGTCCCTGTGGGCACACATGGTGAGGTTTGCCTTCGGACCCGTTTTCTTTGGAGATGCTCAGTGTGCTGAGAGGGTGAGGAGGGGATTGGGGGATTTGGGGGGGTTTCTGGGGGTATTTGGGGGTCTCTGAGGGAGTTTTGGGGGGTCCCTGTGGGCACACATGGTGCGGTTTGCCTTTGGACCCATCTTCTTTGGGGCGGCGCAATCGGCTGAGAGGGTGAGGAGGGGATTTGGGGGATTTGGGGGGATTTTGGGGGTCTGGGGGTTTCTGTGGGCACACGTGGTGTGGCTCGCCTTCAGACCCGTTTTCTTCGGGGATGCTCAGTGTGCTGAGAGGGTGAGGAGAGGATTAGGGGATTTCGGGGGTCTCTGGGGGTATTTGGGGGTTACTTCGGGGGTTTTGGGGGTCCCTGTGGGCACACGTGGTGTGGCTCGCCTTCGGACCCGTCTTCTTCGGGGCGGCGCAGTCGGCTGAGAGGGTGAGGAGGGGGATTGGGGGGTCCCTGGGGGTATTTGGGCATTCCTGGGAGGGGGTCCTTGGGGGTATTTGGGGGTCTCTGAGGGAGTTTTGGGGGTCCCTGGGGCACACGGTGCGGTTTGCCTTCGGACCCGCCTTCTTTGGAGATGCCCAGTCGGCTGAGAGGGTGAGGAGGGGATTAGGGGATTTCGGGGGTCTCTGGGGGTATTTGGGGGTTACTTCGGGGGTTTTGGGGGTCCCTGGGGGCACACATGGTGAGGTTTGCCTTCGGACCCATCTTCTTTGGGGTTGCTCTGTCAGCTGAGAGGGTGAGGAGGGGATTTGGGGGTCCTGGGGTATTTAGAGATTTCTAGAGGGGGTTCCTGGGGTGATTTGGGGGTCTCTGGGGCATACGTGGTGTGGCTCGCCTTCGGACCCTCTTCTTTGGAGATGCTCAGTGTGCTGAGAGGGTGAGGAGGGGATTGGGGGATTTGGGGGTCTCTGGGAGTATTTGGGGGTCTCTGGGGTATTTGGGGGTCCCTGGGGGCACACGTGGTGTGGTCGCCTTCGGACCCATCTTCTTTGGAGCTGCCCCAGTCGGCCGAGAGGGTGAGGAGGGGACTGGGGGATTTGGGGGTCCTTGGGGGTATTTGGGGGTCTCTGAGGGAGTTTTGGGGGTCCCTGGGGGCACACGGTGCGGTTTGCCTTCAGACCCGTCTTCTTTGGAGCTGCCCAGTCGGCTGAGAGGGTGAGGAGGGGTTTGGGGGATTTGGGGGGTCTCTGGGGGTATTTGGGGGTCCCTGTGGGCACACATGGTGCGGTTTGCCTTCGGACCCCTCTTCTTTGGGAATGCTCTGTCAGCTGAGAGGGTGAGGAGGGGGTTTGGGGGATTTGGGGGTCCCTGGGGTATTTGGGGTTTCCTGGGGGTTTTGGGGATTCCTGGGTGTATCTGGGGGTTCCTGGGGGCTCCTGGGGGTTTTGGGGTATCACTGTGGGTACACACGTGGTGTGATTTGCCTTCGGACCCGTTTTCTTCGGAGATGCTCAGTGTGCTGAGAGGGTGAGGAGGGATTGGGGGATTTGGGGGTCTCTGGGCTTATTTGGGGGTTCCTGGGGGGTTTGGGGGTCCCTGGGGATATTTGGGGTCCTGGGGAGGTTTTGGGGATCACTGTGGGTACACTGGTGTGGTTTGCTTTTGAGCTCTTCTTTGGTGCTGCTTCCTCATTTTTGGGGGTCAGTGGGATTTTGGGGTGCCGTTTTGGGGTCAGTGGGATTTTGGGTTTAGTGTGATTTTGGGCTTCCTCTTTTGGGGTCACTGTGCTTTTGGGGTTTCCTGCTTTTGGGGGTCACTGTGCTTTTGGGGTTTCCCGTTTTTGGGGTCACTGTGCTTTTGGGGTTCCCATTTCGGGGTGCAGGTGCAGACGGCCACGCTGACCGTGTCCATGAACCCCTGGGACAGTGGGGTTGGGGTTTTGGGGTCAGTGGGATTTTGGGGTCACTGTAATTTTGGGGTGCTGTTTTGGGGTCACTGTGATTTTGGGGAACTTGTTTTTGTGTCAGTAGGATTTGGGGTCAGTGGGATTTTGGGTTCAATGGATTTTTAGGGTCAGCGTGATTTTGGGATCACTGTGATTTTGGGGTTTCCTGTTTTTGGGGTCAGTGGTTTTTAGGGTCAGTATGATTTTGAGGTTCCCATTTTTGGGGTCAGTGTGCTTTCGGGGTCACTGTGATTTTGGGGTTTCCGTTTTCGGGGTTTCCCGTTTTCAGGGTCAGTGGGTTTTTTAGGGTCACTAATTTTGGAGTTCCCATTTTTGGGGTCACTGTGATTTTGGGGTTCTGTTTTTGGGGTGCAGGTGCACGTGCAGACGGCCACCCTGACCGTGTCCATGAGCCCTTGGGACAGTGGGGTTGGGTTTTTGGGGTCACTGTGATTTTCGGGGTTTCCCATTTTCGAGGTTTCCCGTTTTTGGGGTCACTGTGATTTTGGGGTCACTGTAATTTTGGGGTTCTGTTTTTGGGGTGCAGGTGCAGACGGCCACCCTGACCGTGTCCATGAATCCTGGGACAGTGGGATTTTGGGGTCACTGTGATTTTGGGGTTTCCCATTTTCGAGGTTTCCCGTTTTTGGGGTCACAGTGATTTTGGGGTCGCTGTAATTTTGGGGTCCTGTTTTTGGGGTGCAGGTGCACGTGCAGACAGCCACCCTTACTGTATCCATGAACCCTTGGGACAGTGGGGTTGGGTTTTGGGGTCACTGTGATTTTGTGGTCACTGTGATTTTGGGGCTTTCCCATTTTCGGGGTTTCCGTTTTGGGGTCACTGTGATTTTGGGGTCACTGTAATTTTGGGGTCAGTGTGATTTTGGGGTTCTATTTTTGGGGTGCAGGTGCGCTGACGGCCACTCTCAGTGTCCATGAGCCCTTGGGACAGTCGGATTTTGGGGTGCCGTTTCTGGGTTCAATAGGATTTTGGGGTTTCCCATTTTGGGGTTTCCCGTTTTTGGGGTCACTGTGATTTTGGGGTCACTGTAATTTTGGGGTCAGTGTGACTTTGGGGTTCCATTTTGGGGTGCAGGTGCATGAGCAGCCACTCTCAGTGTCCATGAGCCCTTGGGACAGTCGGATATTGGGGTGCCGTTTCTGGGTTCAATAGGATTTTGGGGTTTCTGTTTTGGGGTTTCCCGTTTTTGGGGTCACTGTGATTTTGGGGTCACTGTAATTTTGGGGTCAGTGTGACTTTGGGGTTCCCATTTTTGGGGTGCAGGTGCTGACGGCCACTCTCAGTGTCCATGAGCCCTTGGGACAGTCGGATATTGGGGTGCCGTTTCTGGGTTCAATAGGATTTTTGGGGTTTCCTGTTTTGGGGTTTCCCGTTTTGGGGTCACTGTGATTTTGGGGTCACTGTAATTTTGGGGTTGTTTTTGGGGTGCAGGTGCACGTGCAGACGGCCACCCTGACCGTGTCCATAAGCCCTTGGGACAGTGGGGTTGGGTTTTTGGGGTCACTGTGATTTTGGGGTCACTGATTTTGGGCTTTCCCATTTCGGGGTTTCCCGTTTTTGGGGGTCACTGTGATTTTGGGGTTCTGGTTTTGGGGTGCAGGTGCACGTGCAGACGGCCACCCTGACCGTGTCCATGAACCCCTGGGACAGTGGGATTTTTGGGGTCACTGTGATTTTGGGGTTTCCGTTTTCGAGGTTTCCCGTTTTTTGGGGGTCAGTGTGATTTTGGGGTCACTGTGACTTTGGGATTCTGTTTTTGGGGTGCACGTGCAGACGGCCACTCTCAGTGTCCATGAGCCCTTGGGACAGTCGGATTTTGGGTGCCGTTTCTGGGTTCAATAGGATTTTGGGGTTTCCCATTTTTGGGGTCACTGTGATTTTGGGGGTCACTGTGATTTTGGGGTTCTGTTTTTGGGGTGCAGGTGCACGTGCAGACGGCCACTCAGTGTCCATGAGCCCTTGGGACAGTCGGATATTGGGGTGCCGTTTCTGGGTTCAATAGGATTTTGGGGTTTCCCGTTTTGGGGTTTCCGTTTTGGGGTCACTGTAATTTTGGGGTCACTGTGATTTTGGGGTCACTGTGATTTTGGGGTCCTGTTTTTGGGGTGCAGGTGCACGTGCAGACGGCCACCCTGACCGTGTCCATGAATCCTGGGACAGTGGGGTTGGGTTTTGGGGTCACTGTGATTTTGGGGTTTCCCATTTTGGGGTTTCCATTTTTGGGGTCACTGTGATTTTGGGGTCACTGTGACTTTGGGGTTCTGTTTTTGGGGTGCAGGTGCAGGTGCAGACGGCCACTCTCAGTGTCCATGAGCCCTTGGGACAGTCGGATTTTGGGGTGCCGTTTCTGGGTTCAATAGGATTTTGGGGTTTCCCGTTTTTGGGGTCACTGTAATTTTGGGGTCAGTGTGACTTTGGGGTTGTTTTCGGGGGTGCAGGTGCAGGTGCAGACGGCCACCCTGACCATGCCCATGAACCCTTGGGACAGTGGGATTTTTGGGGTCACTGTGATTTTGGGGTTTCCCATTTTCGGGGTTTCCTGTTTTCAGGGTCAGTGGGTTTTAGGATCACTGTAATTTTGGAGTTCCCATTTTGGGGTCACTGTGATTTTGGGGTTCCGTTTGGGGTGCAGGTGCAGACGGCCACTCCGACAGTGTCCATGAACCCTGGGACAGTGGGATTTTTGGGGTCACTGTGATTTGGGGTTTCCCATTTTGAGGGTTTCCTGGTTTTGGGGTCACTGTGACTTTGGGGTTCTGTTTTTGGGGTGCAGGTGCACGTGCAGACGGCCACCCTGACCGTGTCCATGAGCCCTTGGGACAGTGGGATTTTTGGGGTCACTGTGATTTTGGGGTTTCCCGTTTTCGGGGTTTCCGTTTTGGGGTCAGTGTGATTTTGGGGTCACTGTGACTTTGGGATTCTGTTTTTGGGGTGCAGGTGCAGACAGCCACTCTCAGTGTCCATGAGCCCTTGGGACAGTCGGATATTGGGGTGCCGTTTCTGGGTTCAATAGGATTTTGGGGTTTCCGTTTTGGGGTTTCCGTTTTTGGGGGTCACTGTGGTTTTGGGGTCACTGTGATTTTGGGGTTCTGTTTTCGGGGTGCAGGTGCAGGTGCAGACGGCCACCCTGACCGTGTCCATGAATCCTGGGACAGTGGGATTTTGGGGTCACTGTGATTTTGGGGTTTCCCATTTCGAGGTTTCCCGTTTTTGGGGTCACTGTAATTTTGGGGTCACTGTGATTTTGGGGTTCTGTTTTTGGGGTGCAGGTGCACGTGCAGACGGCCACCCTGACCGTGTCCATGTCCCTGTCGGCCTCGGTGCCCCTGGGGCTGCTCTCGCCCCCAAGGTTTACGTCATCCTGCTGCACCCCGGCGCAACCAGCCCAAGAGACCCCGCAACGACCCCCGTAGGGACCCCCAAAACCGGGGGCCCCTGCACCCCAAAACCCCCACCCCACAGCCCCCTCCCCACAATAAAGCTGCTCCCGCGAAACTTCGAATTTCTGGGGTTTTTGGGGGGGTTTTTGGGTTTTTTGTTTTTGGGGAGGGGGCTTAGGGGGATTTAGGGGATCCCCGTTTTCAGCAGGGCCCCCACAAGCAGCTCCAGCCACTGGGTCAGAGTGGGGGTCTGGGGTGCCTGGGGAAAAGGGGATTTGGGGAGGGGGTCAGTGCCAGGACCCCCAAAACCCACCCTAAAGAACCCCAAAACCAATCCTGGGGTGCCCAAGTGCATCTGGGACCCCCAAAATTGTCCTTAGACCCCCAAGTGACCCCAAAACCACCCCCAGGACCCCCATTGCCCTTGGAAACCCCAAAATTGTCCCCAGACCCCACCCAGGACCCCAAACCACCTCCAGCACCCCTTGTTGCAGCTGGGACCCTCCCCAAATTTGCCTTGAGACCCCAAAACCACGCCCAGGCTCTCCCAGTGCCCTTGGGACCCCCAAATTACCCTCAGGACCCCCAAGTGACCCCAAAACCACGCCCAGGCACCCCCAGTGCCCTTGGGACCCCCCAAATTATCCTCAGGACCCCAAGTGACCCTAAAACCACCCCCAGGCACCCCCAGTGCCCCTGGGACCCCCAGATTGTCCCCAAACCCACCCAGGACCCCAAAACCATCCCCAGGCACCTCCCAGTGCCCCTGGGACCCCCAAATTTGCCCTCAGATACCCAAGGTGCCCTCCAGGACCCCAAAACCACCCCCAGGGATCCCCAAATTGCCCCTGGATCCCAAACTGCCCCCTAAATCCCCTCTGAGAGACCCCCAACCCCCAAATCCCTCTGAGACCCCCAAATCCCTCTGAGGGACCCCCAGCCCCCACATCCCCTCTGAGTGTCCCCCAGCTCCCCCAAATCCCCTGAGAGACCCCAGCCCCCAAATCCCCTCTGAGGGACCCCAGCCCCCAAATCCCCTCTGAGGACCCCCAGCCCCCAAATCCCCTCTGAGTGCCCCCAGCCCCCCCACATCCCCTCTGAGTGCCCCCAGCCCCCAAATCCCCTCTGAGAGACCCCCAGCCCCCAAATCCCCTCTGAGGGCCCCCAGCCCCCCAAATCCCCTCCGAGGTGCCCCCCAGCCCCCCGGGTCACTCACAGGCACGGGGGGCGCCTTGGGGGAGCAGCCGGACCCCCGCTCTGGGGGTACCGGCTCCAGCTCCAGGCTCCAGAGGGTCTGGGACCCCGGGGCCCCCAGCACCTGCAGGAGCCCCCGCTCGGGCTGCCAGTCCAGGGGCGAACCTGGGGTGAGACTCCAACTAACCGCTAATTAACCCCCAATTAACCACTAATTAACCACTCATTAACCACTAACTAATCCTCAGCTCGGGCTGCCAGTCCAGGGCGAACCTGGGGTGAGACCTCAATTAACCACTCATTAACCGCTAATTAACCCCCAGCTCGGGCTGCCAGTCCAGGGCGAACCTGGGGGAAATGAGCCCTGATCAACCACTAATTAATCACTAATTAACCTCAATTAACCCCCCAGCTCGGGCTGCCAGTCCAGAGGCGAACCTGGGGGTGAGACCTCAATTAACCGCTAATTAACCACTCATTAACCGCTAATTAACCACTCATTAACCACTAACTAACCCCCAGCTCGGGCTGCCAGTCCAGGGGCGAACCTGGGGGAAATGAGCCCTGATTAGCCACTAATTAACGCCCAATTAACCACTAACTAACCCCCAGCTCCGGCTGCCAGTCCAGGGCGAACCTGGGGTGAGACCTCAACTAACCACTAATTAACCACTCATTAACCACTAATTAACCACTCATTAACCATTAACTAACCCCCCGCTCGGGCTGCCAGTCCAGGGCGAACCTGGGGTGAGACCTCAATTAACCGCTAATTAACCACTCATTAACCGCTAATTAACCACTCATTAACCGCTAATTAACCACTCATTAACCACTAATTAACCCCCCAATTAACCCCTCGGGCTGCCAGTCCAGGGCGAACCTGGGGGAAATGAGCCCCTGATTAGCCACTAATTAACCCCCAATTAACCACTAACTAACCACTACTCAACCCCCAATTAACCACTAACTAACCCCCTCCCCTCCCCCCGCTCGGGCTGCCAGTCCAGGGCGAACCTGGGGTGAGACCTCAATTAACCGCTAATTAACCACACTAACCACTAATTAACCCCCAATTAACCACTAACTAACCCCCCTCCCCTCCCCCCCGCTCGGGCTGCCAGTCCAGGGCGAACCTGGGGTGAGACTCCACCAACCGCTAATTAACCACTAATTAACCCCAATTAACCACTAATTAACCACTAATTAACCACTAACTAACCCCCAGCTCGGGCTGCCAGTCCAGGGGCGAACCTGGGGGTGAGACCTCAATTAACCAGCTAATTAATCACTAATTAACTCTAAATTAACCACTAATTAACCACTAATTAACCACTAACTAACCCCCAGCTCGGGCTGCCAGTCCAGGGCGAACCTGGGGCGAGACCTCAATTAACCACTAATTAATCACTAATTAACCCCCAATTAACCACTAACTAACCCCCAGCTCGGGCTGCCAATCCAGGGCTAACCTGGGGGTGAGACCTCAGTTAACCACTAATTAACCCCCAATTAACCACTAATTAACCCCCAATTAACCACTAATTAACCGCTAATTAACCACTAATTAACCCCCAGCTCGGGCTGCCAGTCCAGGGCAAACCTGGGGAAATGAGCCCCTGATTAACCACTAATTAACCACTAATTAACCCCCAATTAACCACTAATTAACCACTCATTAACCACTAACTAACCCCAGCTCGGGCTGCCAGTCCAGGGCGAACCTGGGGGTGAGACTCCAATTAACCGCTAATTAACCACTAATTAACCCCCAATTAACCACTAATTAACCACTAATTAACCACTAACTAACCCCCAGCTCGGGCTGCCAATCCAGGGGCTAACATGGGGGTGAGACCTCAGTTAACCACTAATTAACCCCCAATTAACCACTAATTAACCCCCAATTAACCGCTAATTAACCACTAATTAACCCCCAATTAACCACTAATTAACCACTAACTAACCCCCAGCTCGGGCTGCCAGTCCAGGGCGAACCTGGGGCGAGACCTCAATTAACCACTAATTAATCACTAATTAACCCCCAATTAACCACTAACTAACCCTCAGCTCGGGCTGCCAATCCAGGGCTAACCTGGGGTGAGACCTCAGTTAACCACTAATTAACCCCCAATTAACCACTAATTAACCCCCAATTAACCACTAATTAACCGCTAATTAACCACTAATTAACCCCAGCTCGGGCTGCCAGTCCAGGGCAAAACCTGGGGGAAATGAGCCCTGATTAACCACTAATTAACCACTAATTAACCCCCAATTAACCACTAATTAACCACTAATTAACCACTAACTAATCCTCAGCTCAGGCTGCCAGTCCAGGGCGAACCTGGGGTGAGACTCCAATTAACCGCTAATTAACCACTAATTAACCCCCAGACTAACCACTAATTAACCACTAACTAACCCTCAGCTCGGGCTGCCAGTCCAGGGCGAACCTGGGGGATGAGCCCCAATTAACCACTCATTAACCACTCATTAACCACTAACTAACCCCCCGCTCGGGCTGCCAGTCCAGGGCGAACCTGGGGTGAGACCTCAATTAACCACTAATTAACCACTAATTAACCACTAACTAACCCTCAGCTCGGGCTGCCAGTCCAGGGTGAACCTGGGGGATGAGCCCCAATTAACCACTCATTAAGCACTCATTAACCACTAATTAAACCCCCACTGGGGCTGCCAGTCCAGGGCAAACCTGAGGGCGTGAGACCCGACTAACCACTAATTAACCACTAATTAACCACTAATTAACCACTAACTAACCCCCAGCTCGGGCTGCCAGTCCAG
>JAKWBO010000452.1:0-45140 GCA_034336685.1 Luscinia luscinia
GCAGAGGTACTGTTGCCCGACAGAGAGAAGACACAAAACAACAAAGTTGTTTAGTGCGGTGCTTTATTAGGGCCCTGGGGCCTGAGGACTAGTGTCCAAAGTCAGAGCCCGCCAGGGTTACATTTTCTAAGGTTTAAATACTTTTCTCGGAGGATTTCTTCACTCTTTGATCTTTTTGCTTCACTACCCCTACGTGATTTTCTCAAGGTTCTGTTAATCTATCTACATTCTTTAAAGTAATAAATTGTTACACATGGCTAGATAAGTCACATACATCATGTAGATAAACAATGAGCTATTCATAAGATAACATTTCTACTGTTTCAGCATGTTCTACACCAGCACACACAAATAACTAGATTAACTGAATCCTACATATATTTGCCAAATTAAGGCCTACATACAGGCTAAGCCTTAGCATAACTACTTCTAATACAGAAAATTAAACTATTTTGCAACAAATCCCCCCTTTTGAGCATCACTTAATTTTTTGCAGGGATGCTCAAATATTTACTCGTTCTTTATCTTGAAATTTTACGAACTGCACAGTGTCCTTGTATGAAGGAGGTGGTGTCGTAGGAGCATGGGTCATGGCACTCAACAATCTTTTAGTGTGTAGTCATTCTTTAGTTATAGCTCCTGTAACACACTTAAAACTTCAACAACAATGATTACAACAATTAAAATCATAATTACATATTGAATTACCGATGAGATTCAGCCAGAAATTTGGAGCCCTAAAGACTCAAACAAGACACCTACCTAATTATGTACCTAGCCTTTTTTTTTTTTTTATCTTTATTTTTTTTTTTTACATTTTTCAATTGTGATATATCTTTTTTTCACATTAATTGTCACGTTTGGGATATGGACACAACAATGGTCTATTTTGTTGCTTAAATATCCACACACTCCATGTTTCTTTAGTAACAACATGTCCAGAGCCATTCTGTTTTGTATAGTCATTCAGGTGGTAGCCTGTAGTTGTAAATTTAATTCTTTGAAACCCTTTAGTGGCAGCGGCCAGCCTTTCTGTTTGTCCCATTAAGCGATAAATCATTTCCCTATTTTTATAAGAAGCAACTTTGAGCAAATAACGATTTTAAGGCCCAACTAAATTTTACACCACTGTCTGGTTCATGCCACTGGTCCTCTTTGTTTTCAATTTCTCGCCTATATTTTATTGCCTGGGGTTTCAATTTAGATTGCCTCCAAAAGGGACACAGAGTTGGGATTCCTAGTGAGATTTGAGTAACCTGTCCATCAATTGGCATATGTATGGTCCACAATCCATGTCCTAACACCCAAACCAAATTTTCTGGACTTTTACTGTCGTGGTTTTGCAATTAACATCCTTTTTATTTATTCTTGTCATTGAGTGATTATATCCTTGACATTTACATTCCAATTTTAATAATACTCTAACTGGCATGAGTCTAATTTCCAATTCTGGAGTATCACAAGTGTATACTTTGGTGCAATTTCAATTTTTCTTTTGCTGCTGAAGTTGCCTATGGGTGGAATGTAACATGGTTAACCCCTTGTGTGTCTGATTAACCTTCCCTGTCTATTGAATACACCAATTAACTGTGTCAATGTAGCTGTATGTTTTTAATAGACTTGGTCTTCAAATTGTTTCCCATTCTTCTAAAGTAGTGACCCGAGTATGATTTTCATTTTGAAGCACCACCCTTGTTGAACTGACATTTTGCACAAAATTATACTCGCACTATTTTACGTTCTTAAATTTTTCAATTTTTGTAAACACTGGATTTGGCAGTTTATAACATTCCTCTCTACTTCCTGGAGTAGGCCATTTTTGTTTTGTAGCTTGAGCATGATACTTTACTACCTTCTTTCTTTTCAATTCAGTTTTACAGATTTGAGTAGCGTTTCTATATGCCTTTGGTATATCTACAATGGGTATTACACCCCAAGGAACAGGTACTCCAGCTGCTTGAGGTAACGGCAAACATGCTGTGATTTTAGACAAATTTTGAACCATCCTAAAATTCTTAATCAATCCCACTACTAAGTTTTCCTGTTGTAGACTTTGCTTAAATTCTGGAATTATGACCTCCGTACCATTGGATACCGCTCGAATTCGTCTAGCCCGAGTACGTTCGCGGGTTAATAAGACTGTGGTCCTTGCATGAGCCCACCAAGTATCTTTCCCTATCCAACACCAATAAGTTCCTTTATAATTTTCCTGCACATTTTGAATCACTAATGTAAAGGTTAGTCCAAATCTCTTCTCAATTTGGTATTTACTTTTTTGGAGGAGATTGCTTCCTTGAAACCACCACCCAAACTTTTTGAATTCAATATTTTTATTACTTTACATTCTAATATTGTTGGAAGCCTTTGTACTGCTTGAAAAAACCTATGTGTTGGTCTTACCCCTTGTCCTAAGTGTGTCCTACCGATTACTTTCCTCTTCCTGTAATTAGCAAACCATTCACAAATTACTACACAAATTAATTCTTCTTCGTCCCTGCCTAATTTAGCCTGAGTGTTATTTAACCATCTTATTCCTCCATTATTTTTTTTAGAAAGGTGCTACTTTGTCCCTCTGGTTTTTCCCACTGATCTAGGGCCTTGTTTCTTTTTCACCAGGTAACAGAATACCTCTGTCCACATGCCCTTTCCACGGTCCAGGTACAGTTAATTCTCAAAGGAGGTTCATTCCACAGGTCAACTTCAGCTTTAAACGAAGTCACGGTCACCCTGTCAATATTACTGCCCCATTTGTCTACTCTGAGTTTCATACGTTCATAGTCAGAACTGTTTTTTATTCCAACTAGGCATGTAAACATGTCCGTATCGTCCATAGTCACATTAGCAATTGTCAGAGTAGTGTTACCAGTGTGTGTGTCCTTATCCTAAACTGTGATGATATTACCTCGGCATTTTTTGTTCCTTTTTTTCCAATGGACTTTAATGTTTTCAGCTCTAATTTTCTGGTTACCCTGGATCTCACAGGTCAAATGCACAGTCATTCCTTCCATCGCCCCAACCAGAGGTTCTGAAACAGAAACAATTATCATTTCATTAACAGGTAAAGACGTCAGAATTACTAACAAGGCAATTATCAGCAATTTGGTACGGCTCGTATTTTCATCCGTGTTGGGGATATGATTTGAGTTTTCCATTGGGCCAGAACTTTCTTGACTCGGGTGTTCTGGATCCAATTGTCGGTTCCAGCTACTTTGACCGCAGTAAATGTTGTCAGAATCACCATCCCATGTTTCTCTGAGTGGCTTAGTTGACCAGTTCTTTATATATACATTGTCCCCCGGTTGTATGTCATGAACCGGATTTTCCAGGGGCAGAGGCCGATTCCACTGCAAAGCTCCGCGCAAGGAGCTGAGAATTCTGTTAAAAGACATAACATAGTTAAAGATCACCTGATCTCCTGATATATGTGGATCTCCTTTTAGGGTAGTAGCATGGTATGGTCTGCCATACAGTATTTCATAAGGACTCACTTCTACCTTTTCTCGTGGTTTAATCCTGACCTGTAACAATGCCAATGGTAAAGCCTGAGGCCACTGTAGCTTAGCTTCTTGGCAGATTTTTTTAATTTGGCCTTTTAACATCTGGTTCATTCTCTCTACCTGCCCACTAGATTCAGGTCTCCAAGGAGTATGCAAATTTCAGGTTATGTCTAGCATTTTGGCTACTTCTTGTACTATCATAGCAATAAAATGGGATCCCCTGTCTGAAGATAATCTTAACGGTACCCCAAACCTTGGAATGATTTTTCTTAAAAGAGTTTTCACTACTTCTTTTGCTTGATTTGTTCTGCATGGAAATGCTTCTGGCCATTCTGAAAAAGTACACACATAGACTAGCATATACTTATACCCTTGGGACCGTGGTAGCTCCGAAAAGTTTATTTGCCAATAGTCTCCTGGTTCAGGTCCTACCTGTAATTTTCCCAACTGAACCTGTTTCCTAACTACAGGATTGTTCTTTAAACACAATGAGCACATTGCATTCACTCGTTTTGCCAATGTTAACATCCGATTAGAGACTTTTTCGTTTCTCAAAAATTTTTCCCAATACTTCTGCACCCCAATGACACTTATTATGTTCCATGATTAAAATAGTTTTCATTATATTTTCTGGTACCACCACTTGTCCTGTGCCAGTAACATACCATCCAGTAGAATTTTTTTGTGCCTTTAGCAGCATTTCCAGTTTTTCATCATCAGGTGCATATCGTGGCTGTTGAATCAAGTAGGATGTCACAGGGTTTACCTTGGCTGGTACCAAGGCCATCTGAGTCCAAACCTGCCGAGCGGCTTCCCAGGCGGTGAAGTCGGCTAGACGATTCCCATCAAATATTTTCCCTTCTTCTCTTCGATGTCCTCGTACATGCATCCTGCCACTCCTTTTGGCCTGTGAACTGCTTCGAGGAGAGCCAAGACTTCTTCACGATGTTTAATTAGAGTTCCCTGTGAATTAGGCAACCCTCTTTCTTTCCACAATGCACCATGAATGTGAATTACTCCAAAGGCATATTTTGAATCAGTCCAAATGTTCACCTTTTTCCCAGTGCTCAGGGTTAAGGCTCTAGTTAGTCCAATGATTTAGCTTTCTGTGCTGAAGTTCCAGGGGGCAGAGCTTTTTCCTTTATTACCTGTGTAACAATCACTACCGCCTACCTTGCGTACCTGGTACCGTTTTCCATAAAGCTGGATCCATCTGTGAACAGTTCCCAGTCCACCACTTCCAGCGGCGTGTCCTTTAGATCTGGGCGGCTGGAATACACTTGTTCTATTACTTCCACACAGTCATGTGCGAGCTCCTCTCCCTTAGCTTCACTGCGGAGAAACTCTGCTGGATTGACATGATTAGTTGTCTCTAATTCCACATCATCCTGTTCCCTCAGGATGGCCTGGTACTGTAGCATTCTACTAGATGACAACCAATGTGACCCTTTTTGTTCTAAGACTGTCAAAACCATATCGGGAACATATACAGTCATTTTTCCCCTTAATGTCAACTTCCGAGCTTCATGTATTAGCAATACAGTAGCCGCCACAGCCTTTAAGCAGGATGGCCACCCAGCGCTTACCGGGTCTAATTACTTTGAGAAGTACCCCACCGGCCGTTTCCATGATCCTATTCTATGAGTCAGCACACCAATTGCCAATTGCTGCCTTTCATTCACATACAGCTGAAAAGGTTTATTTAAATCTGATAGCCCTAAAGCAGGTGCTTCTTTTAAGGCCTGCTTCAAATTTTGAAATGCTTTCCTCTGGGCAGGAGTCCATTCCAACCTTTGTTCTTTTAAGGCCTCATATAGAGGTTTTGCCATGAGTCCAAAATTTAATATCCATAATCTGCACCAACCCACCATTCCGAGAAACGATCTTAATTCTTGGTGACTTCTAGGGAGTGGGATTGAACAAATTGCCTCTATTCGATTCACACTCAAACGGTGCTGTCCTTGGGTAAGTTCACATCCCAAGTATAACACACTCTCGCAGACCAATTGGGCTTTTTCCTTTGAAACTCGATACCCTGCTTGTCCCAGCATATTCAGCAAGGCAATTGTCAATAGAGCACACTTCTCTCTCCCTTCCGTAGCAATTAGTATATCATCTACATACTGCAAGACTGCATAAGAGAAAGGAGACTCCTTTACCTGTGTCATTTTCCATTCCTCTAATTCTTTTGCGAGCTGGTTACCGAAGATGCTTGGACTATTCTTGAAACCTTGTGGGAGTCGGGTCCAGGTGAGCTGTTTCTTGCGTCCTGTAGCTGGATCATCCCATTCAAAGGCAAAATACTTCATACTCTCTTCAGCCAATGGAATGCAGAAGAAGGCATCTTTCAAGTCAATTCCAGTAAACCATTTAAATTTCTCTGATACGGATGTTAACAGAGTATAAGGATTGGCAACCACCGGGTGAATGTCTTTAACTATTTCATTAATGGCTCAACTCCTGCACTAACCTGTACTTACCATTTGGTTTCCGAACCAGAAAAATTGGGGTATTATATTCCGATTCACATTCTTTTAACAATCCTAACACTGTGAACTGAGAAATCATCGGGGCTATTCCCTGTTTAGCTTCCAATTTAATGGGGTACTGCCGTACCCTTACTGGCTTTGCCCCTTCTTTTAATTCTATTACTGCTGGGGGAGCTGCTTTCGATTTTCCAGGAACCCCTGTTTCCCATACCCATGGCATAACTGCTTGCTCTATTTCGACTGGAATCGGCAAGGGATCTATTTCATTAACCACAAATAATTTCCCTGTTTCCTCATCCGGAATTTCTAATTTCACCCGACCATTTTTGAAAATAATTTTTGCATTCAAAATAGACAATAAATTTCTTCCAAATAAGGGTTCAGGACAATTTGGCATATACAAAAATTGGTGATCCAACTCCTTTTTCCCAAATTTTAAACTTACCGGTTGCAAAAAGGGTCTTTCTTCAACTTGTCCCATAGCCCCTACTACTTGAACAGTGGTGTCACTTAAAGGTCCCAGTCGCCTATTTAGCACTGAATGTACAGCCCCAGTATCTACCCTAAATATTTGTTCCTCCCCTTCCACCTTAATTTTAACTTTCAGATCCTGGTCTAGTCAGTTTTGATTCTGGTAGTCCCCATCATCATTATTTGAGCTTGAGCGGCATCTGCTGGCGAAAGGGGGTAGCTGGGAAAACCACCATTATTTTCTCCTCCTCTTTCTAACCTTGCTTTCACCGGGCACTCATTTTTCCAGTGTCCCAGCTGCTTACAAAATGCGCACTGATTTGGGTCCAATCGCCCTTGCCCGAAGTTCCCATAATTTCCCATTCCTGGATGGAATCCTCTTTCCCTTCCTCTGAATCCTCCACGACCCCTACCTCTATTTCCTTTACCTCTACCACGCTGTCCTCCTGCTTGTTGTACCAATGCTAAGATACTAGCTTGTTGACGTTTGGCTGTTTCCTTTTCTCTGTTATTATACACTTTTCATGCAGTTTCTAGCAATTTATCTAGGCTCCTGGTATCCTCTTCCTCCAACTTTTGCAACTTCTTTCTAATATCATCCTGAGACTGTCCAGTAAACAACAAAGCTATCTGTAACTGTCCCGCTTCTGATTCTACATTCAGACTAGTATATCGTCTAGCCGACTTTTTCAGCCTTTCCAGGAAAGCTGATGGGGATTCATTCTTCTCCTGTTTAACTGTATATAATTTAGACCAATTTAATGTTTTTGGCATTCCACTCCTAACTCCCTCTATTACCAATTCTTGAAACCTTTGCAGCCTTTGATATTCTTCCCGTGTTAGGATCCATCCCGGATTATCCTGAGGGACCACTTCATTCACCGACAATCCCACTATTCTCTGAGTCCAAGTATCCTCTTTAGCTTTTTCCTTAGCTGCTCTTAATACCATTTCCTTTTCTGTGGAATCCATTAGTGTATCCAACAACACCTGTAAATCATTCCAGTCTGGATTCTGAGTTCTAACCACCATTTTCACTACCCGTGCAGTTCTCTCAGGATCTTCCCTATAGCTACCAGCCGATTGTTTCCAAATTACCAAATCACTAGGAGAAAACGGAACCTTCACTATAACACGTTCTCCCTGAGGTCCAACTGCCTCTCGGAGTGGGGCAATCAATTGTGGCTCCAGCTGGTTCTTCCGACCCTGACGGGTATGGGAAGCCAGTGGAGTTCTTTGAGCACTTTGGGAGGTGCCTGGGGAAGGCGTCTGAGGACGGAGGGCTATTGAAAGCCGAGAGGCTCCTGGTGTCCTCAGGGACTCCGTAGCCTCATCCTCCTCATCCTCATCACTCTCCCCCATTTCTCCCTCGCTCATGGAAGGGGCAGAAGGACTTGGTTGATTAGAAGGACCGGCAACATATAAAGACATATCATCTTCCTTTTTATCTAATCTTACTGCACAATCCATACACAATCCCTTTTTCTTACATCCCAGACATTCTTCCTTCTCATCTTGAAGCCAAATCATCAATATCTCACACTCTTTCAACCGTTCCGGTTGCCTTCCCAAGTAATAAAACAAATCCAAGTATGGCATTTCATCCCATTTTTCATTATCTTTCAAATATTGCATTAGAGGAGTTATTTTACCTTTGTCAATCGTCCCATTTAATGGCCACTCAGGCCCCCCTTCAGACCCATAAAGTGGCCACCAATGATTACAATAATCAATCAACTTCCCTTTTGTCAAACCTTCTTCAGAGAACCCCTCTTTCTTCCATTTCTTTAATAGGCACCCCAAGGGAGTATTCTCTGAAACCTTCCCATTAGATTGTACCAACACCTTAAAAGTTTTCAGTGGCATCATTCCCAAACAGAATAGACAAAAAAAAGAAAGAAAATCTATGCAAATAGAAAGATAGACCAACCAACCAACCAACTTGTCACCCTCCGATGCCGCGGGGGAGCAAGTGCCAGACCAGCGAAGCTTTTGCCGCGTCTTACAGCCAGCGCCTAGGCTTTTCCCAAGACGTCTGTAGCCCAACCCAGTGGAGCCGATGCTTCGTCTTACGGGCAGGCACCCCAATACCAGAAATAAAGCACCTTCGGGCTTACCTCCTGCAGTTGTCCGACAGGTGCGGGGTCGGGCACAAACCAATGACTCCCCGAGAATCACTCGGTGCCGGCGTGGAGTAGATCAGGACGCGAACCGCCCCAGCCACCTTCGGAGTCCTGCCGCGGTCGCCAGAAAACTGTTGCCCGACAGAGAGAAGACACAAAACAACAAAGTTGTTTAGTGCGGTGCTTTATTAGGGCCCTGGGGCCTGAGGACTAGCGTCCAAAGTCAGAGCCCGCCAGGGTTACATTTTCTAAGGTTTAAATACTTTTCTCGGAGGATTTCTTCACTCTTTGATCTTTTTGCTTCACTACCCCTACGTGATTTTCTCAAGGTTCTGTTAATCTATCTACATTCTTTAAAGTAATAAATTGTTACACATGGCTAGATAAGTCACATACATCATGTAGATAAACAATGAGCTATTCATAAGATAACATTTCTACTGTTTCAGCATGTTCTACACCAGCACACACAAATAACTAGATTAACTGAATCCTACATATATTTGCCAAATTAAGGCCTACATACAGGCTAAGCCTTAGCATAACTACTTCTAATACAGAAAATTAAACTATTTTGCAACAGTACCACGCAAAGAGGGATACCAGTACGTACTGGTATTAGTTGATACCTTCAGTGGATGGCCAGAAGTTTACCCTGTCACAGTAACACAGCCAAGGAGGTGGTGAAAGTTTTGTTCTATCATACAATTCCGAGGTTTGGGGCTCCCTTGGGGATTTCATCAGATAGGGGACCACACTTAGTTGCAACAGTGGTTAAAGACGTAAGCCAGATTTTTGGGAATTATTTGGGATCTGCATGCACCTTATAAACACAGACTGGGTAGTAAAGTTGAACGTATGAATGAGATTCTCAAAAGATAACTCAGCAAAATTTTTCAGGAAACATCCATGACACAGCGTCAGGACTTGCCTAAAGCTTTACTGAGAATCTGCATCCAACCAAGACAGAGGAATAACATCAGTCCCTGTGAAATACTGTATGGCAGCCGTATCAAACTCCACATATTCCAGGTGAAATTCCCATGAAGGAGAAACTTGATTTACAGAGGTATCTGATGGCTTCAGATTCCGCTTTGCAGAAGCTCTAGAATTACATTGTGCTATCCAGACCTGTAGGACTGGACACACTGCACATGCCTTCCAGCCTGGAGACGGGTCTGTGTGAAGTGGTGGGACGGTGATCCTCTGCAAGCCAAGTGGAGAGGACCATTCCAAGTCCGGCTGACCACCCACACCACAGTCAAAGTTGCTGGCAAAGGACCTTGGATTCACAACTCCAGAGTTATGAAAGCTTTTGCTCCTGAAACAACTGTAAATACAGATTACACTGTAATATTATAACGCAAATACAGAGACTGATGCAGATGAAAACATGATTTAAATTATTCCTCTTCTGTGCCGGAGCCTGGGGACATTGCTGGCTGCCCTCCTCATTTTGTCCCGGCAAGCAGCCTTGGGTGCCCCAGTGCCCAGGTGTTGGGAGTTGAGTGTTTTTCTATTACTATGTCGATTTAAAGAATTTTTCCCATTATCATGTCAATGGAGCTGGCCGGGTTACACCCAGGACCTTTGACGACTCTAGACAAAAGGGGTAGGTGGGAGCTGGGCTTCAGGAGGGGCTCTCGTGCTTCGGAGGAGATTTGTGTTTTGGGGAGCTCGGAGGAGGACCCCCCCACCTCCAGCCACGTGGCCGAACGCAGGAGAGCCAGGCCCTCTGCGATCACCTGCCCTGCATCTAACCCCGCTACAGCCTCCTGCCTCTGCAGATACAGCTGATCACCTGGACACAGACAGTGGGCGAGGAGCTGCCGCTCCAGCCGCTCCCACCCGAGACCAGCGTGGCTGCTGCCGCCCCCTCCCGCCTCCGCTCCCACCTGCTTTCTCCAGGGCAGAGAGAGAGCATGCCTGTAGCTAAAGAAAGGACTGGAATCTGTTCTGCTATGTCGGTAATTTTAACAACTGCTGTTGTTTCTACTTGTGCGGTTATATATATTAGTAAAAGAGCTATTATTCCTACTCCCTTGTCTCTGCCTCAGAGTCTTTGATTCAAACAGTTATAATACTTGGGGGAGTGGAATTAAGGTCTCTGCTTCAAAGGAAAACTTCTGCCTTTATCGGCAGACACCTGTCCTTCAAACCAGGACACCAGGACAAGCATCTGCTGCTTGTTCGGGTGGTTTAACAGCTTGTCAATATTCGAAACCAGCAGCTGATTGATTCTCTTGGATCTGGAGGAAGCTGTCAGCAGTCCTCACAGAGAACCACTTCCATAACTGATGGATTTTCTCTTTAAATAAAACCAAGCTATGTTAAACCATGACAGCTGCAAAAAAGCTAAAGGACTGTAAAATTCTGCCTACTAATGAATACTCTGTGGATGCAATTCTGGATGAGGATACAACATATAGAAAAGAGCACATGGATAGTAAAGTCTTGTTGGGTAGTCATTACTTTGGGGAAAAGAAAATAAACACGTAAAGCAGTTCTTCCACAAGTAAACTCTCCAAGCTCAACTATGTAGAAATCATCAGAGAGAAAGCAAATCCTGTATTTAACTGAACATAAAATCAAGGGTATTTCCACCTTCCTGGCACTGAATGGACAACGCAGCATTCCTGCTATAAAAGCTAGAGTTACTGCTATAGTTATTTGCACATCCTGATCATGAAGAAAATTAGGGCCAGTGTTTTGGAGAAAAAGTCCTAAATTAAATAAAGGGAACAAAACCCCACCCAAACATTTTTCTCTAAGGTCTCTCACAAACCATGGCAAGAAAAGATTAAGTTCTGATGCTGGCTAATAAACAGCACTCTGGGAAGAAAAATGTTTTATCATTATTAATCTGACTAACTGGAAAATAATTATGACAATTCTTTTTTGGCTCAGTCACTTAAGTTTGTGTGTGCTTGTCTGGCTCAGTGGAGGGTGTTCTTAAGGTAGAATCTGAAAACAAATTGTTGCGCATTGCCACTCCTATTCCCCTAGGTGAGATTTATTTGGCAGTATGCTGAAAAAAGCCATCCTGCTTCACATTGAAAAATTATATCCAATGCAGGGCACTATACTTCTACACAGCAGCACTGTCCTTTCTCACATGTTTGTTGTGAAGACAAAGATGTCAGGGTTTGTTTTCTAAACTAATAACACTTTAAAATATCTGTTTATTAATTGTCAGCAAGATCACTTAGGAGAAGCTTATGGTTAACATCGTACCAGGAAAGCCTCAGTTCTCACTTGCAGGACACAAGTAAATAATGTACAGTATGTGAGGGAAAATTTCTTTCCATTACTGCAGCCACAGGAATTTGATCTAAGGAAGGATAAATTATATGCTTGTGCAGATATTCTAAAGCACTTTCCCTACTTAGTGCCATGAAAAGCATAGGCCTTTGCAAGAGTGTCAGTTGCAAAAGTCTGCACACTGCTGAAGGCCTAGGCAAATTTCAGCCAGGCTTTTTCTCAGGTTCTGAGTCTTTTTCTCAGTGTTTGAATTGTTTGCGCAACTGATAATCAAATGCCGTCAACGATGCATGCGATTGATAGCCGCGGACCCCTGCAAGGATGAGATTTCCTGTGGAGCAGGAGTTCTTTGAAGGGGGCTTTGTTAGTAGCGTTCCCTTGCAAAGTGTGCTGCAAGATTTTACAGGGCAGATTGCTTGTCATCTGCCCAGCCATAAGCTACTGCAAGTAGCAAAGACAGTTGTCTTTGAGACCCAAAAGTAATCGGGTGCCTGTGCAAGGTCCTACCGTCTCTACTGATGGGTCAGGCAAAATATGGAAGGCCATTGTTACCTGGGAGGATGAGTCTGGTTGGCAAATGCTGGAAGGCCGTGAGACAGGTTCTGCTCAGATAATTGAGTTGAAAGTGATCACAATGGCATTCCAACAGTTCTCTCAGGTACCTTTGAATTTGGTCAAAGCATGTTCTTGACAAAAAAAGGGGACAAGAAAAGGAGAGTGGCTGGTGAAACACCACACAGCCGACTGGGAAAAGCTTTGTACATCATCAATCACCTTACTGTGCCATAAGATTCCAATAATCCTGTTATTGTGAATCATTTCACTTCCTTACAGGCTGCAGATGAGACAAGCGTAGGTCTCTATATGGAACTTGACCACGAACAAGTGGGAAGGCCTGCACGAACTCATTGTTCGGGGTTGCGAGTACGCTTGCATCTCAACAGATACCGGGGTACGCTGGCTGCCTGCAAGGTGTGTCCGCCCTGACCTGCAACATCAGAGACAAAATGCAGCCAGTGCACAGCCTGCAGATGCTGACCAACATGCTGATCACCAGCCAGACGGTCCCTCTACAAGCAGAGGATGAGCATTCATTTGTTCCTTTGGAATTGTTTTAAGTCCTTGAGACATTGTTAGATAGGTTTTCTGGAATGTATTAGAAACTGCCCCTGTGTGTGTTTGTGCTCTGTGCTCCTCCTCCTTTCATGCAAAACCAGCACAACAACATTATTAGGTCTAGTGGAAAAGGTAATATTCATAGAACAGCGGGGCCTCTCCTGAAAGATACCGATAACCAGGAACAGAGAAAACATGACTTTCTGTTGTCACAATGTTGTGTCAAAACCTTAGTTATGAGGAGCCAAAAATAGAATTAGGCATTAAACCACATGTTTTCCAGGTAGGGACTTCTCTGTTCATCTTTTAGGACTGAATTTTTCCACAGGAGCCTGTAAAAGTGACTATGTAAAGAAAACTTTTCCAAAAATTCCTAAAAAATTCAGGAGAACTCTGCTGCAAAATTTCAGGCACTTCAGGGTACTTTCACTTCAAGCTTCCAGCATTTCTGTGGGAATGCTTGAGAGACAGTATACTTAATATATCCAATATCTGTGTTTGCAAGAAGTAATTATTTCAGGTGGGAGTATAGGAAGGACATTCTCTAAGATGCAGAGGGTTAAATACAAAGAATGATACACTTCAGGCAATTTGAGAAATTTTTCTCCTTTATTTTTCAAACACAGATATTCAAATATTACTGAAAAGCAGGGAAGAAACTACATTAGGGTAGTTCAATTCCCTAAACTAAGGGTAATTGCAAAGTAGTTACACACTGACAACACTAAAGGGTCTCTGGACAGAATGTTAATAAACAAATCTCATTATGAAAATGGGACTGGACTACCTATTTACCTCACGGAAAAGTGAGTTAAAGCTATCTGTTGTGCTTTCATATACTATGAAGTCCATCCTTACAAAGCCACACCTTTGTTTTGTGTAAAACCACAGCTCATGGAATAACTACACTAAGTCCCTAACAGGCTAGGTTTCTGTCTTCGAGGTGTTCCGGGCAATCTTCATCAGCTTCACTCTCTTCTGTGAGGATGTGCAGGTGGAGCCAGTTTCTGCTTCACAGACTTAGGCAACAGCTCTGTTGTAACTGGAGGGTGAAGGGCAAGGCAGAGATGTGTGTGCACAAGGAATCCATGTGCCACAGCATCTTCCATTGGAGCAGGAAAGCAGCTTCAGGATTGCCAGTGACAAATGCAACAACTATGCAGCATTCAGGTGGCTGCCATAGGGTGTGAGCCCCCCCAGCACAGCTCTGTGCTGGAACTCCTCTCAGTGGCTGGAGAGCAGCATCCAGAGGCGAAATCACAGCTGACCATGAGCTTGCATTGCCTCTCTGTGGGCGGCTGGATCTCGGGCCAGGTGCTCAAAGAGCTTGAGCAGCTCAACCCTTTGCATTGCTGGTGGCAAGCTGATCTCTGCAGGAAGCCTCTCCTTGCCTGGCACAAAGTGCTCCAGGCGTTTCAACTGCAGGCAGTGATGCAGGTGTGCCATGATGTCCCACAGATGCAGCACAAATTCCCTCCTGCTCCACTTGGACAGTGGTACAGTGGTCAGCATGTGCATGACCACAGTCTTCCAGGAAGAGCTGGAAAAACCTGTGCCTCTCAGGATGCAGGTGAAGGCTTGCAAGCATTTCAGGTGCAAGCTCTCACATAGCACCTGCCTGGCAATGTGCCAGAAGGATTTCACCTCTGCCACAGCGTATGTCTCAGCCATACTGTGCTTGCAGGGAAGTTGGCCTTGGCAGGCTGGCTGCTCACAAAGATGCTGGAGCCACCTTTCTGGGCCTCAGGCACTGGCTGAACACAAAGATGTCGGAGTCCCTTGGCACACCCCAAAGAGCCTCTCCACCATCAGGCTCTTCTTCCCTCTGCTCAGCTTGCCAGGTTTGTCTTCATTTCCTTCATCAGTATTGTCTCCTGGCACATTCCCATCACTCCATCCTTCACCTTCCTTTAAGTCATGGCCATTGTCACTCTTAACATCACTGTCTTACTTCATCTTCCCATCACTGTTGCCTTCAATGGCATCATAATCATCTCCTTCACTTGTAGCAGAACCTTATTCTCTGTCATGTCCGCTGCTGCTGTTGTCTGCCTCCACATCAATGTCACATCAATGTTTTCTCCGCCTTCCTTTGGATCAACAGTGTCTTCTTCCTGTTCTTTTCCCCTCACATCTGCTAAGGTCTTGCAGGAGCTCTGTCCTTGCCACTGCTGCTGGCCTCATGGCTCCTTCTCCTGCAGCTAAAGCCCAAGAGGAGCAGGACTCCAGCAAGAGCCCAGAATGGCCACTGCTGCAGAGCACCCAAGAGCACGGCTCCCCAGCCCTCATCCTACTGCTCCAGGGCCCCTGCTCCAGCTCCTGCAGCAGCCAAGCCATCTCATGGTGCAGCAGCTCCTGACAATCCTGCATTCGCCGGTGCGGGGGCCTCATCCAGCCCATCCCCGGCTGGCTGCGGGTACTGCATCAGGCTTTGCACAAGCACAAAGAGCAGTGACAATAAAGCCATGGTCTGCAGGAGGACACGCAGCAGGGGTTCGGTGGGGCCGCAGTGGAGACGGGCAGTGGGGGCAGGAGCCGCAGGGACGTGGCGCAGGAAGGAGAGGCCCCAGCAGCTGCAGGCGGCAAGGCTGCACTGCTGCCCCTCAAGCACCGTGCCCTGAGCAAGGCGCTCCCGCCAGGGGCTGGGCCCTGGCTGCAGGGGCAGAACACATGGCCCGGGGCCGGCACTGCTGCCCCAGCCCTCCTCCAGCCCCGGCTCCTCATGGCGTGTGCGTTCACCGCTTGCCCAGGCTCTGCTGGGGCAACGGCACCCGCTGGGGCCTTTTATAGCTGCCCCATGGTGACACGGCCCCCGCGCTGTCACAGCCCCCGAGCTGTCACAGCCCAGTCCTGCCCGCCGTCCCCAGCCCGGGCAGGGAGCTCAGCATAGCCCTGGGCACCCAGAGCCCCAACAGACACCAAGAGCAGACCCATCCCTCGGCAACCTGGGAGCCCCAGAGCTCCCCTTTACAGAGCAGGCATGAGTGCGCTGCCACACAACCCTTGTCAAATACAAACTTGGGTGACATGACCCACAGATGTTCTCAGTATACAGGTGTAGGCTTTTATTTAATACTGGAGGGGGACATTTTTCTTATTATTATTTATATTTACTGCTTTTGGGGCAGGATGTCATGTAGGCTAATGTTATGTTACAGATTTAGAGAGGAATCTTTCTGAAAGAAATCCAGGTTGCTTGGGTGGTGCACAGGAAGATTTAATACCATCCTAAAAAAGGCCAAATAAGTTAATGACAAAATTTCAGTGTCTTCAACAACGTCTTAGCTCTCAAACTCCATGGTTCAATGCTGTGCAAAATTCTGGTACAGCCAGGATTTTGTTCAGAAAGTAGAACGTCTGCCTTTTTCAAATTTGTGCAAAGGTGTACTTCTGTCACTCGCACCCTCTTCAAAATTGTCTCCCTTAAACAGAGTTAGCCAATCTCTCCGATAAAGGAACTTCTGTCTCTTTCTGCTATCTCTTTGTGTATTTATCTCCAAAGAACTCTGAGTACAGGAGAGATGATACTCAGCCTTTCTTTGGGCAACTCATCTATAAATAGAACTGCAGGAATGGAGAGGGAGGAAAGGGAAACAGGATGCAACTCGAGTATCTGCATGGTGACCACAGACGTCCACTGCTAGACAGACACTGATCATGCCTTGCCATTAGTGCACAAAAAGAGAACAATGTTGGCATTTCTGAAACTGCTCTGGATTGGATTTGCTTAACAGATGTCATTAGTAAAAGTGTTAAAGAAAGAGTTTTGAAGCCTCTCCCAAACTGATGCCACTTATCATGTATCTTCCTCACATTCTTCTAGGGAAGCTGTTTTTGATGTTGTCCCATCCTTCTTTTTACAGAGGAGCAAAAATTCTTTGCCAAGTATTATTCTTTCCATTTTGTTTCCTCTCATCTTCTGAGATTTAATAAAGTAAACATTCAGCAGAACAGTTTTGTATTTTTTGAACACAATTCTTCTTTTATCCAATTGAGGCTCTTCTGTGACCATGAAAAAACAAAAACTGTTGTGAGCTAAACTTTACACTGTTAAGAGGTTGATATGGGTCAGTTTTCCAAGGTGATTCTTAGTTCAACTGCTGTGTAAACTGTTGATGTCAGTGAAGAGGCTGCTCTCCAGGACATTATATATATTATAATTATATGACAGAAAATGCAACATGTAGTTGTATCGACCTCCATTTCAGTAGCTTAAAAAGGAAAAAACAATGTCTGTAAGAAATTTGCTGGTTTTCCCATTCTAAAATATCTTAGTATTTATATTTAGTTTACTTTCAACCATTTATTTTTTCCCTGGGTTGACCTCAATAATTTCTCTTTCTCCCCCTCTTTACCTGCCAAATGCATCCATCAGGATTTTGCCAAAGGCTATCTGCTCTAGAAGTTGAGAGGAATTCACTAATCGTGAGTGTCAAATCCACAAGAAATGCCATTGCCTCATGGTATATGCTGCTTTTGGGAACTATCTCAAAAGGCCTAGCTGTGAAAAGGCTGGCTGCTTGTTAGGAGGGTTTTACTGCTAACTTTCATGTCAGGTCTTTCAGTTTCTGTATTCATTGGCTTCAGTGAGAGCAGCTGTTTCCTGAATTTATAAAAATGTTGTCAAGATCCCTTGCTCTTGCTTCCTCCATGTCTGTCACAAAAGCACATCCAAACACATTTGTACACAGTGGAATAGCATGTGCAGTGGCATGCAAATCTAGCAAAAGAGACGCTTGTAAATACATAGCATGCCATTCTGCTTACTCAATAAATTCCCCTGGGTGTTAAATTCATGATAAACATACCATAAGCCCCAATGAAGGCTTTACAGCCTGTCCCATCCCACCATCCTGAGTGCAATTCTGCAATATATAGGAAGACATAAGTTTGAAAAACAGAGCAGAAATAGCTGCCATAAGGGCAGGGTGCTTGCATAGTTGAAACATAGCTAACAGGAGAGCATTTGTTTTTGCTAAAGGAGGCTGCATCAGTGACACATCTTGGTGCCTGTGAAGGTGTACTGCACCAAAGCAATAAGAAATCTATCTTCTTAAAAAAACTGTCCATTAATACAGAAATATGTGCGTGTTAAAACCCCCTCAGACGGTACCATTCTTAACAAGAACTACACACAAGACTAAGAAATTCCGCAGAGAAACACACCTTCGTGATTCAAAGAGGCGAGAAGAAGGAAAGCTGTCGCAATTGGGGGTGATGGAGACATGACCCAACACTCGTGGCTCCTGCAGCAGAAAGAGGGTTTAATGCATATATTGCACAGCTCTGATATACCCTGCTGAAGCCTCCGTGCTTGAACCCGATTGGCTGTGATTGGTCACCACCCATCTCACTGACCAATAGCGGCCTGCTCGTGTTCTCGTCAGGGATTGGCTCTCTACAGCTAAACCCCGCCTCCCTTTACGGCACAGTCCAGCTCTAAGCTGTCCTAGAAAAGCGCACATGAAGAGTTTGACATACCAACTTAGTGAAGAAAAATAATTACAAAAATAAACGTCAGTCCCCTTTAAACACTTGAGGCAGCTCTCTCAACTTTCTCTGATGCTCTAGGAAAGGGTCAGTGTCCTCCATGTTTCACATAATCCCCACCATCCACATAGAAATGTCTCCAACGCACCTCAGAGTGTTTCAAGTACCACTCCCCTATGATTCATATAGACTATTAACATCCTCTAGGACCAAAGAGAAATAACAGTTTAAAAAGACAGTTATATTTCAGAAACATGTGCCTCTACACAACTAAAAAACCCCATAATTTCATACTGTCCCTAGGCAGAATTCATCCAACCTTAAGGCTACTATTATGTATTTCTGGGACAGTGTTTTGCTTTCCTGGTTAGTAATATAAACGAACTGCTGGCAACATCACATCAAAACAAAAGTGGCAGAATCAGAAAAAATACTGAAAAGTTTACCTTTATAGGAAAGCTTCAGTCTTGCGATATTTTGTTTTGACGTTCCAGTGACCGGAAGGAACAGTGTCACTGAAGACAGCAGGCTGCAGGCATGTGGCACTTGCAAAGTTCTCATTCTGTTCTCTTCTTCTTCTGTATCTTCCTTTGCACTATGGCAAAGTATCTCCCCACTTTTCAAACAAGTCAAGTTTTATCTGGAAGAAAACAAGAAAAGCATCTGTAGACCTGCATTGCTGCAAAAATAATAATTCTGTAAGCAAGCCAGACCTGTCTTTAAAGAGCAGCTCATTTAATTTCTTTGCTACAGAAATATTTTTTTGTCTTGGACAAGTAAAAATGTTTTATTTCTTTAATACTAAACATTGATACTGGAAAAGTATGTAAACTGTTCAAACACGTGTCTAGCATTGCTAAAGTTTAAGCACAAATTAAATTAATGCAGCATCCACAAAATAACACTTGCCATTCAAAAGTGACCAGGCAACTTGTTAGTTCAGATCAGTCCACTGGATATCTTAATATTTTATAACTTTTTTTTTTATCTCAGTACAACAGCTACTGTATGTTTATACTTTGATGAGAACGAACTGTAATGTCTCAAATGCAATGGGGGTACAAGCGGAGTTAACAATGAGTACATACCCATCCAAACTTTCATAAATAAGCTAAGAAAATTTGATAGAGCAGGCAGTTGTGTTTAGTTTTAATAGAAAAAATGTCAATGCTGATGATGGATTTAGGTATGGTATTTCCAGCAGAATAACTGCCTCAACTCATCTACCAAAATGTCCTATAAACTTTAATGAGTGTTTCAGGCTGGGGTCAATAGGCTGATACGAGATTTTTTTTTAGCACAGTGTGCAACTAAGCCAGCATTGCAGCACTTTTCACTTAGTAAGTGTCATTTATATTCCATATATCTTGAAGTGTTTTCCAGATGAAAGGAATTATCACTGTGCTTATTTTCCCTATGAAAAACAGAACCATCAAGCGGCAGTGAACCTATTCAAGGTCACTCAGCTAGCACAGTAGTTGAGAAGAAAATAGCAAGAGCAATCCTGATGTCCTTTGTACCCAGCTATCAAGGATCCCTCTTGCCCAATAACTCCACTTTTGCACATGAAATTACATGAAATGGCATCTTGAGTTGTGAAGGCAGAACTTGATGGTTAATAAATCACAGAGATCAGAGTATGAAAATATTTGTAAGACCAGATCCTTCCTCCTGCAAGTGCATGATGCTAGAAGTCAAGGGAGATGGTTGGTGAAATGACAAATATCAGTGCTCCAGTAATGCTGTAAAACCAAGGAGCGAGGAAATGTTATGGTTAGTTGAAAGATTAATACCTCATGACTTACCATGAAAATTCTTGTCTGAAAGGTACTGAAACTGCCTGATTGAAAGAGCCATCCTAGTGCCCACATCAGCCAGCACTTGCACGGACATCCAAGGAGAGCTTCCTTACAAGCCCATGAGAGATGCAGCACAGCTTGTGGCCCCTGGTCTGGCACTGGAGCTCCTGCAGCACTAGGTCAGGCAACTCTGTGAGCTCCAGCAGCACACAGAACCAATTCAGCACCTATTGATGCAGGCAGTTCATCCCTCCTGGCTGAAAGGATGGAAACAGGTCTCTCTGACAGAGGAAATCTCTGCGATGAAACTTGGGCTTTCTGAGCCCCCAGACCTTCTGTCAATAGTAAAAGACAAGGGAGTGGAGTGTCCAAGGAGAGCACGATGGGGAAAGAGAAGAAGGGAAACAATTTGTAAAATGCCCAAAGCGCAGCTCCTGTTGCAGAACACTGAGCTTCTTTCATCTCAGTTCCTTTTTCAACACTCACATTCCGTGCACTACTCTCGGCCAAGTGTGAGTACATGCTCATGAGATGGCATGAGGAGAAAACAGACAAACATGAAATGCCTGTTTCATGTTTTTTCCTTTTATTACAGTAGGAGATCCTAAGAGAAGACTCTTAATTCTTCTGGGCCAACACATCTATTTGAGAGTGCACCCCGAAGGACCGATGTGGATTAGACTATCCCAGGGTTAAATTGCCTTTACAAAATTTATTTAGAGGAAAGAAGAGGAAAAGAAAGGGAGAGGAGGAGAGGGAATGTATAAAGATGAGACACGAGCACTGTCCATCTTCAGCAGGATGATAGTACCAAAGCATAATTCAAAAAGAAGCAATTAAGAGGGAGCCAGACTCACTGCAGGTATGTTGAGAAGTCAAGGCCTGAAGGTCTGGGCCTCAGACAACAGGGAATTCACCAAAGGATTTGGGGCTCATTTTCTTGAGGCAAATTACTGTGAAGAATCAAGACTAAATTTTACTAAAAAACCAGTTGTGTCAGTGAATGTAATTTGCTGAACAGATTGAAAATCAGCACAAAAGTCGGGTCTTTGGTCATAGCTCACAACCTCACTTTTTCACTTAGGCTTTTTTTGATAATGGGAACCTTCCCCCCCCCTTTCTTTTTTTCGTTTGGTTTTTGTTCCCTTATCCCTTTTACTTGAATAGTGTCTGTAAAAAACTATTTGCTTTCACAGGCAGTTAGTTTACACTCGAGGCAGCTGCTCTGTGAGCTCATGCCAACCCTGTCCTGTCCTTAGATTCATTGCAATCTAGCCAGATTGTCACATATATTTTTAGTTTATGATCATGTTCTAATACAATTCCAGCTTCCACACAGCGTTCTTCCAACGGTCTAGCTCAAGTTAATGAACTTCAGGCCAATTAACTTGCCATTAATCTTCATTAACTTGCCATTATCCTTCCTCTCTAACACATGCAATGTCAATCAGTGCTGTGCTGAGCTGAAAAGATCCACAGTCCCACTGATCAGAAGCAAACAGTCCCACGAGCAGAAATAAAACATAAAGCCTAAAAGCAAACTCGACTCCCCCATTCTTTCTTCCCTTCAAAACTAAGAGGAATTTGGTCAGAGAAGGAAAATTACTGGTTTGTTTAGTTCTTTGATACTTCAGCTAAGGACCAACATATTTGAAAACTTCCTCACCTTGAACAGATCCAAAATAAATGAAGAAAAAGAGTCTGAAAAGAAAAATGCTGAAGCTAAAGCTGCTTTCCCACCTTGGCTTCACTGGGAAATAGCACTGCACTATGTTAAAATTATCACCAGCAAGACAGACCAGGGAAGGAAGCCATGCATACCCCTCACTGAAACAGGGGCATTTCCAGTGGAATAAAGGAGCTTTGATTGGCCCCACGTAGGGGCAGGAGGCACAAGGCTGAGGAGGGCTGAGCAGTCTGGCTCCATCCTGCTAGGACCTCCCAGCGGGGCCCATCCATTCGGAAGGGGCTGCCGGTTGAAGTGCCAAAAGGCAGAAAGCTGAACTGCTGGTGGCCTGCCATCCTGATGGAGAGAGGGGCTGGTGGTGACTGCACAGGTGTGATGTCACGTTCCTGAAATGAGGTGTCACCTCCCTGCAGCTGGTCACATTTAGTGGAGCCTATAAAACACATTGCTCTGAAGCTACTGTCTGAACTAAGAAAACCTGGAGCCAGTGTGCTAAACATAATTTATTTCAGGCACTTTGTGGCAATAAACAGAGCTCTTCAGCCTTCTGAAACAGACAGACAGTAAGAAGTTCTGTGCTTATGGGAGCTTTTTCAGATAGTTCAGCTCAAACCTGTCTAAATGCAAAATCTTGCATTCACATATACTGTGTAGTTTCCAACTTCTCCTGGTGTCACCAAGTCCAGAGCTGAAATGACTGGGACCCACCTGCAAAAACCCACTTTTTAAACTGTATTTGTGGAAACTTTCAGTTAATTTGGTTTAAAAAGCCTTTAGGAAGTTGGAGGATAATTTAAAGCCTGTTTACAGCACTAGTTTTCCAAGGTCATTTTAAAATGTAGAATTTTATATTCCAAGAAAGAATTATGGTCAGTTTTAGTGAATCTAATAGCAATGTTACAAATTGTGACAAGTGACAATCTAGAGCAACCTAGTCACTGTAAGCTTATAAATTCATTCTAAACCTAATGAGGAAGTTGTCTAGGCCATGTGGCCTCAAGATGTAATTTTCTATCACGGATGTGAGAGTTTTTCTTTCTTCTCCTCATCTATCCTTGTTTGAGACCTTGGGGCTTTATTTTGTTTTGGTCTATGGAGTCAGAAGACAGCAAAAGATGTCCTTTCCAGATATCAACAAAATAGCATGAGTGGCCTGTCAGACAAACATATTGCTTTAAAAGATTTAAAGCTAAACAGCTTCAAGAAGAAACAAAATTTACCCCACCCACCATTCAAATTGATTGAAAGCTACATTATCTTTTTATATGTACTTGATCAATATGCACCCAAATTTAAAGCATATTCCTTTAATTACAGATACACAGATACATATGTCCAATGCATGATGTAGATGTCTCACCTTGAAATTATCATACAAATTCCAAAAGAAAAATTACTGTGGTTGTCTACTGAGTGGTTCAAAACTGTACTATAATCATGAGCTGGATATTGAATTCTCATTGTTGATAAGAGGGAAAACTGTAAGCTTACATGACTCAGAGAAGTAATTAAAAAAAATCAAATAGACTAAAAATAAAATTACATTTTTAGACTTATTTAACATTCTTAACTTACTTCTGCAATAGAAAAGATGGTATTTATCCAGAGCACAAGAAACTGTGTTCTTGTACCCCATAGATAGATGGTCAGTTTATTGTTTGGCAAAAGATGCTTTTCTCTTCATTGTGAAATCTCGGTTAAAGCTAACTTTATCCAAGAACTGGTAAACAGTATTATTCATCACTATTCCCCTATTTATTAAGTAGGGTTTGTGCTGTTTCTAGTCCAGAAAATGTTCTCTTTCAGGATTCAGAAAAATACCTCCTTTTACACAAACCCCAGATCAGCATTGCCTCACTTCCCAACACCAGGAGAAATTAATGAAAAAAAAAGACAATGGTAAAATTAAAAAACAGTATGTGAGCCTACAGTGGGTGATTTCTTTTTCATTTTATTTTGCTTAAATTACTGTGTTTAGTGTACCTGGTTTAAAGGAGGTTTTGCCATAGAGCAGTCTTTGCTATTGTTAAACACCCAAACAATTAACAAAGACTCATAGGAAGCATAACCCAGCTTACGATTAGTTTAACAAAACTTTAAGGGCTTTAGCTTTTACTGAGCTCCTCACAGGATTTACAAACTATCCATTCAACACCAGTAACTTGGAAGGAAAAATCACTGCTCTGATTCCCATTTGAGAAGAACCAAATAGAGCAAAGAAAAATGAAGGGTTTGAAAGATGTTGAGGATGCAACTGAGGGAACAAAGTCAGCAAAAAACCGAGTTTTATTGCAGAGAACCATCTGATAATAAATAAAACTCTCCAACAGAGAGAGAAAATACATTTGAGGATTGCATGGATTTTTTTGTTGAGATGAACTCAAACTCAAGTAAAGATGGTGACTAAGGAAGTGAACATGAGAGAAGAAGCAGTACCGAACTCCCTTATTTTGTTTACTTTTTCATTCTTTTCAGCATCTTTCTGAATGGAATCTTCTGGTGGCAGCATTTCCAACAGGCCCGTAGTCCATTTGGAGATTGTGTTGGTTTGACATGCTCAGGGGGAGGGGCGGATTCGCCTCAGGGTGGGCTCCGTGGGGCTGGGAAGTGGGAGGGACTCTCCCGTCTCTGGGAGTTTCCCCTGTGAGCTGCTGACACCAGTTGGGGAGCTGATTTGGTGATGGACAGCTCGGGAAACCAATTGGAGGTTGTTTCGCTTTCACAAATCACAGTGGATGAAGTTGATTGCTCTCTCTTTTGGCTTGGGGCCTCGGGTGGTGCGGTGGCCTCCGGCCGGGGCACCGGCCCCCCAGTCCGGCTCCGGGCTCAGAGCAGCGACTATATGTGTGAAGAATAGAGAGAGCGAAAGAATAGAGAGGGGAAAGAAAGAAAGGAAAAACCTAAATGGCATCAGCAAGATCCTGGGCATGAGCACATAGGCTCACATCTGAGCCTATTTCTGCGTATTTCTGGGAACCAGAGGAATCATACTGGGGTCTGCAGGGAGATGGGTTTGGGAAGTAAAAAAGGAGTTGGTGGATGAGCTCCTCGGTGTGTGCTGAGTGCTCTCCCGGAGGAACTTCATTCCAGAGTTGCACCCAGGCCCCGGGTGCAGCTGTGACACCTGCTCTGAATGCTGCAATGTCCAGAAGAACAGCAGTGCCTACCACCTGCTGGTCATCCTGCAGCCATCCCCTGGCCACTCCTTCAGCCTGGACAGCACAGAGCAGCCACCAGCCAGGCGCATCCGTGTCGCACTGGAGTGCCTGTTCTCCTGGGTAGATGGGCTTCCTGCACTCCTCTGGTGGCCAGCTGCCCTGGGATCAGGTCTGGTACCTGCTGCACACCCTCTGCATGGCCTCATGCTTGGATCCAAACAAAGTCACCCGCTGGCTCCAAATGGTGGTGGCATCAGCCTGGATGCTTTTACAGCAGTCGTGTTACTGCCAGCTCACAGCGCTGCCCTCCAGCAAGTCCTGCAGCTGGCAGCTGAGCAGCACCTCGGGGCTGCACTGCGGCATTGAGCTGGCTTTGGCTGTGCAGGAATGTAGCTGGGGTGCTGTCCAAGTTTAGGACAAATTTGGGGAAAGACCTCCCAAAGAACTCAAAAAGAATTCTCCTCAGGGGGAAAGTGGGAAAAAAACTTATTTATTAACAAAACACAAGAGAAAACACTTCCCAGTCAGACCCAGATAACAAAAAACCAAATTTCACCGAGAGAGAGAGAGACAGGCTCGGAAATCTTCGCTGGGAAGGGCGGAGAGCTTCTTGGCAAGCTTCAAGAGGCAGTCTCTGAGGTTCAGATCCGTTTTCCTCTGGAGCCGGTTCCGGTCTTCTGGATGAGGGGAAGAAGAGAGAGAGAAAGAGGGGCAGCCGGGGTAGCCAGCAAGGGTAGCAAGCGAGCAAGCAGCCTAGCTAGCCAGGGGGCAAGCAAGCAAGCAAGCCGGGCGAGCAAGCAGCAGCAGCCAAGCCGGGGCTAGCCAGCAGCGAGCCGGGCAGCTCGAGGGGAGGGGCCGCCACGCCGCCGACAGCTCCGTGCAGACAGGGAGGGGAGGGGGGGAGGTGCAGGGAGAGGAGCTAGTCATCAACCCAGGACAGGTGCTTACCTGAGTCTTGAGTAAGCAGCAACCAGCTCTGCCGGCAGCACCGAGTGGGCCAGAGAGCTGCCACCTCTCAGAATCACGCCCGTGATGACACTGCTGCTGAGGTGACACATTATTAGGAAAAGGAGATGAGGAAAGTGAAGTCCACCATTCCTCATGAGACATTTTTTTGTCTTCTGTTAGGTTTTCTTTGTTGCTTTGTTACGAACTCTTACAAATGTAGCCTGATCATGGTAATTCTAAAACCTCCCAAGACAGAGCTGGGAAGGTTAACATGATCTCAGATAGGTCTAAGTTTTTGCTCTGAAAAATTAGCGATCCATAGGAGGTTTTCCTGTGCAGATTTTTGTTCTTTCAAATAAATAAAATTCCATTCTATGACTAATATTCAGTCTACCATCAAGTCACTTGTGAGGAGAATAGAAACATGAGCATTAGTCCCACTCACACACTCAATCTGGAACCTGTGAAGAAAGGGATTGCTCCCTTCCTATTTTGAAGGAGTAAGAGGTGCTAAAAGCATTTAGATGAAAATACAGATTTTAAACAGCTGCTTGATGCAGCAAGAGAAGGCCAGCTTTCTTCACCTTTTTCATTCTATGTGCCAGATATTAATCATACTGATTCTTTAAGGAAGGTATGCAATAAAATTACAGCTTTCTGGGAATCAAAATGTCGTATTAAGGCTTTGTGAAGCATGTACACTATAACTCACAATCTTAGGCTCATTGGTATGGGTAAATTCCCATATGACAGTCCCAACTGCAGTTTCCAAAGAACAAAGGCAGATTGAGTTGTAAACCCTTTGTTACATTGCCATATGCAATGTACTCCCCATGAGAAACTCCTCTCCATTAAAGACTACGCCCCTGTGTGAAATAAAAAAAAAAAAAAAAAGGATTAATGACTTAGCTCCATGGGACCATAAAACAACTTGTTCCAAAGCAGCTGTTGGGGATCTGACATGTTTATCTATTTGGCCCACAAGGGGCTGTGTCTCCTAACACTGAGCGCTCCTGCAGGCGTGCAGCTCTTCCCGAGCTTGTCCGGCCTGGATAGCGTTCCCGTTCCTGTGGAGCTGCGCGGGTGGTGCTGCGATCGCACCGCGATAATCGCGCTGGCGTGTAACCCCGCCTGCGCTGCTGGCACAGCCACAGGAAGGGCACCACCGTTTACCCAGCTGGCAGCATTTGGTATTTCGTATTTCTTTAGCTTAGGGAGGCAAATAGAAAACGCTTTGAGCAAACTCACCCGAAAATTCAATGTAGTAAATAATATTTCCAGCAGGATCCCAAAGTCTGGTGTTCCTGCAGAATTTCTTCTCCAGCTTTCCAGTCTCTCATGCCATTAAACATCCTTTGGTTTTACACGGCACTTCTGGTGATCACAGCACAGAGGCTTTCGGTAGAACTGCTTTCCTTTGCTGACCATCTTTATATTACTCATAGGAAGAAATCATAATTTCTCTAGTTTGCAAATCGCTTGCAGAATTTGTCAGGCATGTGAGGATCATTCAAAAAAAGATTGTGGCACTTCATAATGCCACTCCAGCAACAGGAGCTAAAGGCCTCTGTGCAGGAAAACTTCAGAGAAAATATATCCCTGTTCTGGAAAGATGATTATCCGTTGCTAAACATAAAGATTTCTTGACTACAATCACTTTCGCTTTCTGCATTCTCCTGTCATTCTGGAAGACTTGCTTATTACACTGTGGTACTTATTGTTGTTCTATAATGAGGTTTCCCAGCACTGGAAACCAGACAGATATTTTTTTGCAAGCTGCCAGCTAAGGAATTTTTCAATCTATTACGCAATAAACTGAATAAAAACTACAATGATTTAAGAAACTCGGCTCCAACAGAACTATTGATTTATTTCATAAGGAAAAACACACCTGGAAATAGAGCCATAACTTAATATATGTAAGTTAAATTAACTAATTTAGGTAAACTAAATAGTATTTTCAAAGGAAGTTATTAAATTATAGATATGTATACATTAGAGAAGGGAGCAAGATGCAATGCTTTGGATGCTTCATTGAATACTATTCCAGAAATGTCCTAATACAGATCTTTAGACTCCAAAATATAATCTTGCCAAGTAATTATATCCACATATGAGAATAAGTTGTTGGGGATTCTAACTTGGTTTTTGGAGGTATCAGTAGCTCCTAACAAAACAAATACCTGAAATTCAGAGCTTTATTAAAATAAGATGAATCTACAAAGCACAGAGCATTTTAAAGTGCATGTTCAGCTTTGTTTTAAAGCAAGAAAACCCTAAACTATGCACAGTCTTGCATTCTAGTCCCTAAGTTTTCATACCTCTCTTGTCCCCTCAGCTTGCCTTTAACACTCCTTCCTCAAAGTCATTAATAAACTCATTATAATAGACATAAACTTTATATTCTAATGGATTTATACGCATTTCAGTGGCTGAACATAAGCAGATTATTTTTTCCAGAGGACTCGTACTCCAGAGGAGTACAAGGGACACACTTCAGACCCTTGTAGTCCCAACATGTGGTTTCCTCACACTGGGAGGCCTCTCTCTAACCTGATGCCTCTGATTGCTGCAGCAAAGCAATTTATGGCAGACAGAAGACACTGACACTTCCAGAGACATGGCTTTCTCCAGTGCCAGCCATGAGTGGGAGTCAGAACAAAAAGTCTGTTAAACACAATTCCATTGGAACATTCCCTTCCATTTCACTGTATGAATAAGCTCTACATTCACTTCTGAATTATCAATTGCTTCTTAAGTATGCAAAGTTGACTTTTCTGATTTTTTAATGTGCTTTGGAATTGGATAATTCTCCTTCATTCACAAACTCCAGACCAGATTGCCTTTGGAATATGGCCCACTGGACAACTTTCACCCAGCCACGGTACTTGTAGATAAGAAAGCAAGGGCAATGGTATTTGCAGCCAAAACCCAATAAAGTGTGGGAGAGCCAAAACATCCTGTGGAGATCAAGGCCTCCAACTCTCACTAGAAATCAATAGAGCTCCTGCCAAATGATTTTGTATTAGTAAGTGCAACTTGTTTGCCTGGATGAGAGTCTTGCTCAACTGAAGAAGCAGAAAGATCATCAAGGGTTCTCCCAAAGGCCCATCACATTTTTTTTATTTTGCTCATCTGTCTTAAGTTTGCAACTAAATGTGTGTCTGCAGCTGAGCTGATGAGAGAAAAAAAGAAAAAAAAATAGAGACTCATGGCAGGGCTGTGACATTCCACAAGAGAAATCACTGGTGTACATTTCATGGACCCCTCTCAACCCTATTAAAGTATTGTAGTCCTGGTTTAAAATAGACATGTATGAAACAACTTTGAGAGACAGAGACTAAAAGGGCTTGTGGATTTTCTTTTAAGAATGAGGAAAATTACCCAAAACATGTTGTTTTGTAATATTTTAAAATATACTAGATAAAAATTAACACTGCAATAAATAAGAGTTTAAAAATTGTTTTGGTGTATGAATAATTAGAAGCAGAGAAATGTGAAGATATGAATGCATATTTTCATAAATATGTGATATTACAGACAATAAGATACACTCAACTACAATACAAAGGTAGGTAAAGCTGTACTTTAATTAGCTCTTTTTACATTTCTAGAGCTTTTTCCTTCTGAAGAGAAGCTGAGATATTCCTTAAGAAAACTATCACAGCCAAGAATTCATAATTAATTTTCAATAAGTGTTCTGAGGTTGGGTGAGATACCCTGGCTGCCAGATCTGAATGGAGGCGAAGAATGGGATCTGCGTGGTCTGACCCTGAAGGATGCGTTGACTGGAGCAGGAGTATGAACTGGAGTACCAGCTGGAGCTCTAATCCTTTCCCAGGAGGGAGTGGACATGGTAAAAATACCTTAATGGCCTAATGCGGGAGGAATCATCCAGCCAAGAGATAGTTTCGATTCTGCTTGGGTAAACTTGGACATACGTGGTTGTTGTTGGTCATTGCAAACTGTAAGTCTTGCCGCTCCTGCCACTGGGGAGGGGGACTTTAAGCAGAGTAGGTTCACTTGTTATCCAAAGAACGTCATATAAGTCAGAGTCGCTTCTTCTGTAGTGAATCAAATCCGTGGTTTCGTTGGTTGCAGGTCACAGTGGCCTGAAATGTCGGCTGTAACTCAGGCCAACCACACTTTCTGCCCTGCTGGTAAAAACTTCATTGTTAAGCTCTTTCCCACCTGAGGTAAAAACTTCATCACTAAGCTCTCTCCCAGGGGTAAAAACTTCATCGCTAATCGGTCTCGCAGGGGTAAAAACTTCATCACTAATCAGTCTCCCAGGGGTAAAAACTTCATCACTAATCGGTTTCGCAGGGGTAAAAAGTAAAAAGTTCATCGCTAAGCTCTCTCCAACGTCATCACTAACGTCTCTCCAACTTGCTGGAACTGAAAAACGAGCAAATCAAAAGAGTATCTATATTTGCTGTTAAATACCTCTCACAGAGGTATGTATTTGAAGTACTTATAACTGTTTGCTTCTTGTCCTAGTTGCTTATTTGAAGGAAATCGCAACTTACTATAGATATTAATCTTTATTTGATAAAGGACAATAACACAAGCATTCTGCCTTAGGAAGTGTTGGAAAACAACAGCAATTTATTTCAAGTGCTACAAATATGTACTGACATCTTTTAATCCTCATCATTATAGTTGCTAGATTGTGTTTCATTAACTCAGTAAACAAACTAATTTTACAGTCACCCTGACAAAAATTTTCATTCCTGTATTAGCTTTCACCACCTCCTTTCTGTCCTGAAAAATGGCTCAGAACATTTCTGTTAGCATGAATTTTATTACTCCATTATCTTTACAAATAATGATTGTTGTTATTTGCCTAGAGAAACTGTGCAGCATGAAAGGAAATGCTGGCTCTGAACCCACATCTAAGTGACTAAACTGCCTGAAAAGCAGACTTGCCATCAGGAGCAGTAGCACCAGGAGTACTCCTCAGGGTATGAAGAAACTTGGAACAGAATCTGCCAGAGAAAATAAATTACCTTCAGTGAATGTAAATAATAAAACCAAGGCAATGCAACAAAACTGAAATAGCTATGGTTGGAAGGGAAGGCTACGTTGGTTCCAGACACAGTGTAGGTTTTGTAGGGTGACACACCAGTGGTTGTGTTGGTTCCAGATGAAGAGGTGATTCTGTAAGATGTCCCACCAGAGGGTATGTCACTTTCTGAAAAAACGTAAGTTCTGTGTGCAGGCTGTCTCCAGCGTACTGGAATTAAAAAAAGAATAAAAAACAAATCAAGACAGAATCTACATTTGCTGTTAAATACCTCTCACAAAGGCACATTTGTGAAGTATTTATAACTGTTTACTTCTTAAGTGCTTATTTGAAATACATGGCACCTGATTATAGATATTAATCTTTATTGCACAAAGGACATTACCACAAGTATCCTGCCTTGGAAGTGTTGGGAAACAATAGCACTTTATTTTAATATTAATAATATTTAATAATTATTAATTATTAATATTTGCACACATCTTTTACTCCCCATGATTGCTAGGGTGTGTTTTGATAATCCAGTAAACAAACATATTTTACCTTTCACCACCCCCTTTCTCCTCTGAAAAAAGTCTCAGAACATTTCTGATAGTTCTTACTTTATTGCTGCATTATCTTTGCACATAACTACTGTTGTTATTTGCCGACAGAAGCTGTGCAGCATGAAGGGAGATACTGCCTAGGAACCCATATCCAAGCGGCTCCAGCTGCTTGAAAAGGAAACTTATCATCACGTGGAGAAGCAGGAGCAGGTAGAGGAAGTGAACGAGCTCCTCCAGGTTCAAAGTGAATCCACAAAGATTTTGTTCTTAGGAAATAAATTTTAAAAAGGAAGGAAATGCACAAAACTGAAGTGGTTATGATTGCAAGGAAAGGCTATTACAAAAATGTTAATGATTTATGACAGAAAGAAAACCAAAAGTCTTCATGAAAAAAGAAATAAATAAATAAGAAATTGGGGTACTGGTCAAACGCTGACTGAGCATGAGCCAGCAGTGTGCCCTGGTGGCCAAGAAGGTCACTGGCCCCTGGCCTGTATCAGGAATAGTGTGGCCTATAGCAGGAGCAGGGAGGTCATTCTTTCCCTGTACTTGGCACCATCTTGAGTGCTGTGTCCAGCTGGGGCCCCTCAGTTCAGGGAGGATGTTGAGATGCTTGAGCGTGTCCAGAGGAGGGAACGAGGCTGGTGAGGGGCTTGGAGTCCTATGAGGAATGGCTGAGGGAGCTGGGGTTGTTTAGCCTGGAGAAAAGGAGAGTCAGGGGTGCCTTTATCACTCTTTACAACTTCCTGAAAGGTGGTTGTGGTCAGGTGGGGTTTGTTCTCTTTCTCCAGGCACCGACAGATTGAAAGGACACAGTCTTAAGTTGCACCAAGTGAAATATAAAATGGATATTAGGAAAAAGTTTTTTTATGGAAAGAGTGATAAAGTACTGGAATGGTCTTCCCAGGGAGATGGTGGAGTCACCATCCCTGGATGTGTTTAAAAAAAGACTGCAAATGGCACTTGGTGCCAGAGTTTAGTTGAGCTGTTAGGGCATGGGTTGGATTTGATGATCTTGAAGGTCTCTTCCAACCTTGTGATTCTGTGATATGCTGGCTAGGAACCTACATCCAAGTGACTAGAATTTGCTGAAAAGCAGACTTACCATCAGGAGCAGGACCACGAGGTGTAATGTTTTCTTTGGGTGGAAACAAAAACCAAAAGGATTCTGTCAGAGAAAGTAAATTTACTTCAGAGGAAGCAAATTTTTAAAACTACGGAATTGCAGAGAACTGGCATAGTTATAGTTGGAAGGGAAGGCTGTGTTGGTTCCAAAGTGTAGGTTCTTTAGGGTGACACACCAGAGGATAAATCCATCCCAGACCTAGAGCTGGTTCCGTGGCACAGTTCCTCAATGCTTAGGTCACCTTCAGCTAGCATTTGCAGGAAATATGGACTGTAACTCTGGCCAAACTTACCTTCTGATCCGGATGTAAAAGCTTGCTGTCTAGGCTCACTCCTGCGTGCTGGAATAGAATAGAAGAATAAAAAACCAAATCAAGAGAGAATCTACATCTCCTGCTAAATCCCTCTCACAAAGGTGTGTGTGTGAAGTACTCATGACTGTATGGTTCTTGTCTTAAATGCTTATTTGAAACACAGAGCACCTGACTACAGACATTAATTTTTAGTAGGCAGAGGACATTACAACAAGTATCCTGCCCTCGGAAATGGTGGAAAACAACAGCACTTTATTTGAAGTGCTACAAATACTTACAGAGATTTTTTACCCCTTATCATTAGAGTTGCTAGGGTGTGTTTTTAAACAAATTTGTTCTCCCTTTCACTCTAATTAAGGAACACATGCCCTGTTAGCCACAGAAGGGAATCCTTTACGTTTCGACATATTTCACCGTCAACTGAAATCAACACTTCATACTCTTCAAATATTAGTCAGGCATAGTGTTACAGAGAACATATAAATTAAATTACTGTAATATTGAAATATATTACAATAGTCTGACAAGTTAAAAGTTCCCATACCTAGAATACTGAGTAACAAACAATTTCTGCATAGAAAAGGCACTTTCCTTGCCAAGTAGCAAGTGCAGTGTTTCTGAACACCTTGTCCTAAGTTACATAATACGATTTATAATACAAGTTTCATATTGGTATTATTTTAAACTGTGTGATTTATATTATTTGGTTATAAGTACTGCTTGTGTAGGGAAAGCCACATGATAAAGAGAGCATTTGTACCAGGAGACCTGCATTCCTTGGCTATGCAACAATGTTGGCAATTGACACCCAGTTGATTAAAATTAGGTAAGAAGATTTTTGTAACTTGTGTGCTCTCTAAATGAGTGAAAGTGCAGATTTCTTATTATCTTAAAAAAAAACATCTGGCGCTGTAAGTGCACTTCGAAGTTCCAGAGTCTCCTTCTATCCTTGTAAGGTTACAAACTCCAGGAGTGTTTCAGTCTTTTCAGTGAACAACAAAGGTTCACAAGTACATCTCCTAGACTAAATTTAAAGAGTATTATACTTACATAGGTAATAAAAAATGCATCGGCCCAACTTTTAAGTGTGAGAAATCTCTCACTGCTTGAGAAGGATTAAGAAAATTTGAATTTCTGAATGCAGAACTAGTAGGGAAAAAAATGTCTTCCTTTCCACAGACTGCATATGTAATACACATATAATATATATACATATACATATACATATACATATACATATACATATACACGTATAATACACTAGATGCATAATACACATTATTTGCATAAAAAGAAAAGCAAAGATGACATGAAGAGGCCAGATTAAAACAATGAAAAGCCAGAAATATGTGAAAAGATAAAAGTAGTACGATGAGAACTCCTAGGGGGAAAAACATTTTTGGAAAGAATGTAAACAAATAAGCAGGACTAGATTTTATTTTTTCCCCTGAAATGAAAAAGGAAGAACTGCTGGACATAGTGATAAGCAGGATGTAGAGAGGGACCCCTTAATTCCAATTCTGTACACACTGAAGGAAGGAGTAAGAGAAGGAATGAGCAAGAGACAAAAGAGGGATTGATAGGTTTAGTAGGTTATATTCAATTCCTATGAGACAGCAAGGGCGTTGTAAACTCTTAGGAGCTTACAAAAGCAGATGAGTAAGACATGGGAAAATAAGAGGCTTCCAAATAATGTGGCAGCTGTAAAACTTTGTGCAATCTCTGCTTGTTTGAGTGGCTTGGGACTGATGCAGCCTCTGGTCCATGTGTTTATGTCTTTTTTTAAACTTACCTTGCAGTTCCAAAAGCTTGGCCTTTGTATCCTATAGCTCCTCCTCTGCAGAATACATCTGCACCTGAGCGTCTTTTCTAGCCAAGGACATTTCGCTCTCCAGAACTCGACGAAGAGCCTCTCCTCTCTCAAGTTCTAACCTTAATTTCATTATATCTTTTTCATAGTGTGACATCTAGAAAATAAATATTTCAGAAATTGCATTCACAGCTTTTGTCTTATCATGTGTGAATTTGAAATACAACCTTGAAACTTTGCATTTTGGATACTGTTTTAAAATGCAAAATGATCCTCTTTTTATATCATTTTTATGTACCTTAAACATACCCTTCTGTTCTCTTAAAGATACTTCTGCCTTAAGACAATAAAAGTTATAATTATATTGCACAGGCAATTCTCTGATAACTGTATTTAACAACTAGAAAAATAGTCATAGTGGGATTCTAGATTATCAGACACCTAGTAATTCATTATGGAAACACAAACTTCAGTCCAATGATGTTCAGCAGTCAAGCAGAATGCTATTAAACACTACAAACAAAACGAAAACATTTCAAAAAAAGGCTCTTATCTGGTATAAGAAAGATAGTCTAGTCACTGCTGCCAGAAATTGCCCCATTCAAGCCATTTGAATGCAAGAAGGTGGAAAGTAAAACATGCATTTCTTCAGAACATCTACAGAGCAGCAGCATCCTTATTAAAAGGAGCTCTATTCTCCCTGATGCTTTTGTGGCAAACTAGTACCTAAGTGAAGTAGCAATAAGAAAATACTTTGTTGAAATTTTCTTTAGTTTGAATTATGATTACTGCTGCAAGTAACAATTCTGCTCTTAGTTTGTTTAGGGGCAGCTGCTGTGGGTGCTCATTCACCTGTTTTAGATTAAATGCAGTCAATAAACCAAGTTCGTTGTTCCATATCCATTTTTTTAGAGTTCCTGCTTCTTACACAGTGATTTGCTCTTGTTGTGCTCCCATTGCTCCATCAATGGTGGGGTGATTCTCTAAAATGGATCCCTGGAACTACCGAGATTAAAACACTCAAACCAATAAACCACGTCTTACAATTAGAATTCCAAAGGTGAGGGTGCAAATTATTCTCCTGCATGACTTTGCTGCTGTGTAGTGCTCAAGTTTCTTACACGCACGTTCTACTATAGCAATTACACTAAAAGTTACATCAGTTCCCGTGGGCAGGCATGAGAGGTCTGTACATTGCTACTGCTTTCTTATTTTCCAGCTAGTGACTGTGATTTTGATTCACCTAAAGAGAGGATTATTTCATGGGAACGCATTGCATTTAAGGAAATAAATTACATTTATTTCAAGGGTAAAAGCAAGCAAGCAAGAAAGAAAGCAAGCAAACAAACTCCTTACATCTTGGCTATGTTGACTGGTTAAATCCAAGTATTTTTTCTCAAGCGCCTGGAGATTCCTTCTCAGACTTTAAATTTCTTTTTGATTTCTGTCTTGAGGAGGTCCTTGTATATCACTGCCTGATCTGAAAAATGTGTTTTCAGAACACAGGAGTATTCCTTTAAAGTTTCAGTGTTCTTTACTTCAACTACCTGAGCATGGACCGAGTTTTAACATTCACGTAAGTAAAACTACTTTGTGCAGTTTGCATCTACTATTACTCTTTGAAGAAAGGATTATATAGAATTGCTTATTTTGCAAGATATGAGAGATATGGCAGCAGGATCTTAAAGGAGAGATGCACTTTGGATTAACAAAGTTGATTTCAGCATAATGTGCTCATTATTCTTTTTCAGTATCTTTATTTTCGATAATGAACTTCCATGATTTTTGATAATTAACTTCCAAGCGGCTTAAAAACGTCATTGCACTCATGCAAGTTAAAATAACTGACAAGCTTTTGTCTTCACAGTAACTCTCATTTTTTAACATGTTACCATCTCTGTCATGAAACAAATTCACAGATGTAGAAAAAAAACTCTTTTACATACTTTGTCTTCAGAGATACACACATTCAGACTACAGGCATGCAACTGATTGCAAACACAATATAAATTAAATGTTTGGTCCTTCAATTACTCTGTTTTATTTTAATTTCTACTACTATTTAAGCTATAACAAAATCTACTTGGAAATTAGCAGAAACAGCCCTCAAGCACCCCAAGCAGAAATAAAAGATTCAAAACCAAGTTTCTCTATATTAAGTGAGAAATCTAAATGTAAAATATACAAATTTTTATATACACACACACACACATAAGTATGTACAGATAAACATAAATATATATACATACATGAAATGCATGCATATTAAAAACATATTTCTTAACTAATTAAATAACTTTAAGTGAAATTATTATAACTTCAAACTGGACAACTGTTAAGTTATTTCAGTACTTGAAAATCAGTGTTCACAGTATTTGGTATATGTTGGTTTTCACATTATTTTAAGTATGTAAGAAAGACTGCAATAACTGTTCCTTCCACACAAAACTGCAAGAGTTTCTGGGCAATAAATGTGACATACACCGATAACAGAAATGCGATTACATTAAGCACTAATATGGTATCATATAATGCAGAAATGTAAATACTAAAGTACCATACCTTTGTCAACATGAAGTATTTTTTACAGAAATGATATTGTACTGCCACTTAATTAATAGATCTTTCTAAATAAAAAATTACCACTTTTCTTCTACATTTATGTATAGGCACAATACACATTTTTTTATGACCAAAATGACAGGTTTGCTCATGGTTTTTTTCTTTGACTGGCTAAAAAGACACAAATGCCATCAAGGAGGGGATTGGTGACTTAGATTAAGTCATGCCTTTAAAGACATTACTACTATTAAAAGATAAAATTTCAGGTTTTTAGCTGCAGTCTATAAATATTTAAATATAAAAATTATATGTCACCACAAGCATTAGGAAATTAAGGATGCTATGGAAATGAAAAATGCATATTAGAGCATTAAAACAGAGAATATTATATGATGTACTGGAATAAAATTGCATTAGACACCTTTTTGAAATAGCATTTTATGAACAGCTTCTGAACTCACAATGCAATTGGTGGAAACTTAAAAATATATATCAGAAAACTCAAACTTTTTTTCTTTGAATAGAACTAAAAAAAAAACCCAAATCAACAAAAAAAACCAAACAAAACCCGAAAAACTGCAGCCAACCAGTGACAGAACTGCTGAACTATTATTGTGTTAACCACTTCATTTTAGTTGTCTACCTAAACATTTTCAAATAAAATAGAAACTAGCCTTAAGAATTTTTGTTTCTCTGATACTTCATTTAATTATCACAGTGTGGCCAACAAATGCAGTACCTTATGAAAGCTTCCTGCTACCACTTGGAGATTTTTCCCTCAGTCTTCATGAAACAACTAGAAGTGCTACAATTCTAAAGCTCTCTGAAGATTCAAAGAAAAATCTACCTAAATTGTGGAAAGTTTCAAAGCAGCACAATTTAAAGTCTCTCAAATTTCAGAGAATGTTTTCTACTTCCATTTTCATCTATTACTAGTTCATCACTCTTGCTTTTGAGCTGAAACATGTTTTTTACCAACTCAGTTTTTATCTAAGACATCATTTTTACCCGGACATTAAGAATCTTCAAGAAAGCATATGAGCAGCTGAAAGAGCTGTGGAGTCCTACACTGCAGAAGGGATTTTGAAATTCAAAACCTAAATTCTCAGTATTCACTTCACAAGTCCGATGGTTACACTCCACATTGACCATTGCATAAATCCAACTTTTCACTGGCTTCCATTCCACAGCTGGCAGAAAATGCAGAGTAATTTTGCAACAGAGAGAAATGGTCTTTCACTTACTACCTAGCAGTGTCATTTTGCTAAACTTCTGCAGCTGAAGGAGCAAACTGCAGTCTGACTTTCTAACCGAAGTCCATATTTGTGGACCCCTTGTTTAGGTCAAAGGGGAGCAAGAAGACTGGGCTAAAGCTTTAAGCCTTTTAGCTGCCAAAACTGCAATCACAGCTCCACACAACACATAAACCAGGCCTTTGATTCCTCTTTTCCTCAGCCTTGCTTCATCTTGATTGTTTTCCCCGTCAGCAAGGAGAGCATTATTTAGGCTCCTGATTTTCTGTTTCATGGATTTGTGGATGTTGACCTGGTCCTGGAGAGAGTCTCTTTGGGAAGACATAAGCACACAGCTGGCAGTAGAAGGGACTCAGCCATACCACGCTCCTTTTTGCCTGCTCCTATTCACTGCATTCTCTAAAACCTTTTTAAATTGCCTGCTAATGCTCTGGAGATCGTTCCAGGTTCATAAATAAGAAAAATTAGAAGCTTATGGGAGTTTTCTATACAGGGAGAGAAGTGAAGAATGCCACTATCAAGTACAGGTGCAAATAAGGAAGAATAAACTAAAGAGCAACTGCACAGCCACTCTTGCACACAAAATATGGGAGATTTTGTTTCCACAACAGGACCCAGATACGGAGGATTTGGAAGTGAGCAGATCTGTTTGTGGCAGCTCATCATTACTCCAGAGCCCAGTAATCACAGGTCCTATCACACTGAGTATATCCTTCCGAAAGAAAATGTGCCAGAAAAAATCATCTTCTTCCACAGGTCACTCTGAATTCTGCAGGAACAAAAATGATTTATTTTCTTCTGAGCCAGTTAGCTGGTGGGAAGAGAAATCCTCATGAAAGCATGGTAGTTATAAATTGGACAAGTTAGTATTGATCCTAGGAAGCTGAGTTTTGAAGGATTCAGCAGTTTGCTCTCCATTCAACAGCACCTGAGGCACGGGCAGTGCAAAATTAGAGACAGGAGGAGAATCAGAATGGAGAGCCTGGAGATTTTGGGGTTGTTACATCAAGCAGAAAATGATGGGGAGGTTTTAGCCTTAAACCTTACTGCTGACAGCAAAACCTTTGAGGATTACACCTCTGTTGCAGCCAATGATTTTAAAGACATTTAACCCTGACTTCAATCTCCCTGGTGCATGAGGGGAAAGGAGCCAGTCTCTTTGCTAGAAAACATGCCCTGCTTGCTAGCCTGCTGTCATCACTGTCGCAGGTGCCGCTTTGGGAGAAGATGCCTTTGGGTTTGATCTCATCAGCTAGATTTTCTGCTGCAAAAAGGCAGCTTAAACATCACTGACCACTGCTGAAACTCAAGATGCAATTTTTTTTAAGATGTAAGCAAATGGTACAAATGTTTTATTAGAAAAAAATTAATCTCTCTCTGACTTGTATATCCTGTAGAATAAAAGTATAGCTCTAAGAAACATGAATGTTTCTAGTATACAATCTTCTGCTTTCTTGCCTTCCTTGCTCAGGGTCCCAAACAGCTGATTTTATTTTGCATTTAACCAGATGCTTTTTCATTCCTTTCCTTATTCTTGAAGTTATGCTCTGAGCATGTCTGGGCAATAAGAGGCTCCACTTTGTTCCTCAAAATGTTCCACTTGGTCCTGCATGGGTGGGCATGGGTGAGCATATCTTGGTGTGGGTGATATCTGAACTCCTCCCACCAAAACCATCCATGTCCATCAGGAGCTTGGTGCACCAAAAGCCAGTCTCCAGCATGCCTGAATCACATCCCTAAGGACCAACTCTAATGATTCCAAAGGGCTGGGATTAGGGGCTCAAAGCACACCTGCAAGGCCTGGGACCCTGGAGAATTCCTCAGAGCAAATCCTCCTGGAGCTGCCAGGACTGAGCCTTGCAGGTGACACAGGGACTGAGATTACCTGGAGTACAGCCCAGGGAAACACTGCAGCTGCAATCTTCCTCTGCAGCAAGAAGGACAACTTCTGCCTCTCTTCAGCTGCCATTGGAATGACATCAGCACTGCTGACCTCTACCAGAGCAGAAAAATAATGAAAACACTTGCCTGAACAAATGATGCCTTGCAAAGATGGGTAAAATCATTCTGATGACTCCTTTGGTCTCCAGGCCTCTAAACATTCTGGGAGTTGTTTGTGCCAGGGCTGCAGGGAGGACATTGAACTTCATACCACAATTTATAGGAACTGGAGAATGGTAGAATTACCCCAGCATCTTCAGTAAACGCCTGGAAATTCTTCACCATGGTTCTGCCTGGGTCAATCCCCATTCACTGTTATTACCAACCATCTGAGTCCACCAATAATCCCTGCCTTGCATAGCTTTCAGCAGGAAAATAGAGTGAAGCTGACCTGCTGCTCTTCATTCACAACTGGGCCCCACTCTCTGGTCAGACTGGAGGGTTGATGTTTCTGACCAGCAAGGCCCATGACTGGACAAGAGAGCAAATCAGAAAAGTCAGATTTGCAGATGGGAAAGAAAAACCTTAGACTGGCATTTGAAATCAGCAATTAAGATGGAGGTTTTCTGTTCTGCTTGGGAATGCTTTCCCTTGTGCTTAGGGTGATGAAGACAAAATAGTCCGATTCCAGCTATTGATTCAAGGACAGTTTCTTCAAACTCTAGCCCCTAAGTATAAACAACGTGAAAAGAGGAGGGCAGGCCAGCCAGGAGAAGAGGAAAATAACACCTTACAATTTGAGACTGTTAATTGGATGGCTGACTCCTGTATGTAAATGGACTGAAGTTTATAAAAATGGGAAATCATGTGACCAAGCTCTCTTTTACATCCACCTTGGAGCCACTCAGGCAGAGCAGGGGACACACTGTGGCACACTGTGGCACTGGTGCTGCCAGGGTTTGGCCTTTGAGGGCCTCTCAATGAATACCCATTTTATTTCCCCTAACTCTGTGTGATCTCTGTTCCAGCTCCTGAAGGTAACAATCCAATAAGAAAATGGATCACAGACCCACAGCTCCACAGTTCTGCAGGAGAGAAGAAGGGAAAAAGCGAGTGCAAAATGAGCAGGAGGGATTGTGCTCACCCAGCTCATGGTCAGGCTCAGAGTTCCATCTTGTGGGTGCTGCCACCAGCAGCGGCCACTGGCCAAGGGGCTGGAGGCCATCAAATCTTTTGGTGATCTGGAGTTCAGTGGGGCTGTCAGAGCCATGGACACACTTTCTGGTGGCCTTTTTACTATTGCTTTGTAACACTGAGATATGCAGCATGGGTGCCATTGAATCTCTCTTAAATGTCCACATCAGAGTCACAGGGCTGTTTGTGAGCTCTTCCTGCTCTGTCATGGCTCAGGGCTGCCTTGTCTCAGCACAGTAGTGAATGGGAAAGCATTTGTGATCTTTGAGCTGAGATGCTGCCCTCATCCTTCCAGAGGCACTGGGTCGGCTGACTCAGACCTTCCAAAGGTGTTCAGTGTCTGTATGTCAGCTGCAAAATACAGCCCAATATAAATGTATTGATGCACATCAGCTACAGCCTTTGCTTCAAGGAGAACCAGGAAGAAGCCATGAGAGAGTGGGATGGAGCCTCTACCAGGTGTGTGCATCAGCAATAACAATGGGGCAGAGATCAGTGGAAAGCTGCTGGAGAAACACAGTGCATCATGGATTGCTCAATGCACATTTCCTGCAGAAGAAATCTCTCTATGGAAAGAGATGTAAAAAGCTGAGTTGATGTTCAGTAAAATGAAACTAGTGGTGAGCGTTGCTGACTTGGAGGGATTATGAACAAAGTGAAGCAACCCTGCCCTGGAAAACAAAGGATGTAATTTAATCCGCTGGACAAAGAATATTTCATAGTGAGTATTTCTTCTTAAAGCAGAGCCAAGCTAAAATGGCTGTTGTTCTTTAAGCATCTTTGGCACTTTAAGGATACTTGGCACTTGTGAGTGAGGCAGGAATGAAGGTGAGCCTTTCTTCCTCGATGAGTGGCTGCTTATAAGAAACCTCTGGGGAGCACAGCAAACAGGAGTGGGTGAACAGGGGTGAGGTATGGCAGTTTGCACAGCAATTCATGCAGGCAGGGCAAGCAAGCAGGGCTGCAGGTTTTCTTGCTAGTAAGATTTGCTGCGTGTTGTCTGCAGTGTTTCTGTTGGCTGGTTAGTGTTAGGGTTTGTCTTAGCAATGGTTTATGCATGATGGAAAACTGTGCTTAGTACAAGCGCATGTAACCAAGTGGAGCCCTCTAAAAAGGATGTGTCTGTAAAAACCCATTCCTACCAGGAGTGTTTGAGCTTATCAGTGGTTTCAGGGGGCAATGTGGAGAAAGCCTGCCTGCAGTGTGAATGATCTCCTTTCCCATGGTACAAAGCGCGATCAAAGAAACCACACTACTCTGAGGTGCTCTGCGCAGAATTCAGGTTGTCACGGACTAGTGCTATGAAGCAGGATATGCCAGAATGAGCTTTGCTACAACATATTTATTCGTCAGGCAGATTTCTATAGTAGATATCCATGATGCAGAGAAGTCATATCTATATGTATTGCAAGATGAGATCTGTGGTGTGGTGTACACACTTTCTCCTCGGCTTTAGGCACAGTGCAGTGCCCTTGGTTATGCATAGTTGAAAGAGTGTATGGTATGCTTTCAAGAAGCAGAGAATTTTGCTATGGTAGAGAGGTTTTAGAAGAAAAGTGCACATGCCAGGCGTGTTTTGGCAGTAGCAGAACTTCCCAGCAGAGTGTTCTGTGAGAGGGGTAGACGGCACGTCACCTCTCTTAGGTGGATATCGCTTCATGGTACAAAGCGAGATCAAGGAAACCACACTGCACTGAAGTGCTCTGCACAAAATGCCGGTTGTCAGGGACTGGTGGTATGAAGCAGGATATGCCAGAACTAGACTTACAACAACATATATTTTCGTCACGCAGACTTCTGTTGTAGATATCCGTGATGCAGAGAAGTCATTTCTAGGTGTAGTGCAAAGTAAGATCTGTGGTGTGCCGTGCACGCTTTCTCTTCCGCTTTAGGTGCACTGCAGTACTCTTCGCTATGCATAGTTGAAAGAGTATATGGTATGATTTCAAGAAGCAGAGAATATTGCTGTGGTAGAGAGGTTTTAGATAAAAAGTGCACATGCCAGGCATGTTTTGGCAGTAGAAGTGCTTTCCAGCAGAGTGTTCTATGAGAGGGGTACACAGCACTTCACCTCTCTTACAGAGAAATCACCGCATGGTAAAAAGCGCGATTAGGGAAACCACACTTCTCTGAGGTGCTCTGCACAGAATACCGTTTGTCTGGGACTAGTGGTATGAAGCAGGATATGCCAGAACTAGCTTTGCTAAAACATACTTATTCGTCATGCAGATGTCTGTGGTTGATATCCGTGATGCAGAGAAATCATTTCTATGTGTAGTGCAAAGTCAGATCTGTGATGTGCTGTGCACGCTTTCTCTTACGCTTTCCGTGCACTGCAGTGCTCTTCGCTATGCATAGTGGAAAGAGTGTATGGTATGCTTTCAAGAAGCAGAGAATATTGCTATGGTAGAGAGGTTTTAGAAGAAAAGTGCACATGCCAGGCGTTTTTTGGCAGTAGCAAAACATCCCAGCAGAGTGTTCTGTGAGAGGGGTAGACGGCTCTTGACCTCCCTTAGACAGATATTGCCGCATGGGAAAAAGCGCGATCAAGGAAACCATATTGCACTGAGATTCTCTACATAAAAGATCAGTTGTCAGGGACTAGTAGTATGCAGCAGGATATGCCAGAATAAGCACTACTAAACATACATATTCATCTCGCAGATTTCTGAGGTAGATATCCGTGATGCAGAGCAGTCACTTCTACGTGTAGTGCAAAGTGAGATCTGTGGTGTGCTGTGCACGATTTCTCCTTAGGTTTAGGTGCTCTCTGCTTTGCATAGTGGAAAGAGTGTATGGTATGCTTTCAAGAAGCAGAGAATATTGCTATGGTAGAGAGGTTTTAGAAGAAAAGTGCACATGCCAGGCGTGTTTTGGCTGTAGCAAAACTTCCCAGCAGAGTGCTCTGTAAGAGGGGTACACGGCACTTCTCCTCCCTTAGACAGAATTCGCTGCTTGCTACAAACCACGATTAAAGAAATCAAACTCCACTGAGGTGCTCTGCACAGAATCCCGGTTTTCAGGGACTAGTGGTATGAAGCAGGATATGCCAGAACGAACTTTGCTACAACATACTTATTTGTCGCGCAGATTTCTGTAGTAGATATTTGTGATGCAGAGAAGCCATTTCTAGGTGTAGTGCAAGGTGAGATCTGTGGTGTGCTGTGCACACTTTCGCTTTAGCTTTAGGTGCACTGCAGTGCTCTTCGCTATGCATAGTAGAAAGAGTGTATGGTATGCTTTCAAGAAGCAGATAATTTTGCTATGGTAGAGAGGTTTTAGAAGAAAAGTGCACATGCCAGGCGTGTTTTGGCAGTAGCAGAACTTCCCAGCAGAGTGTTCTGTGAGAGGGGTAGACGGCACTTCACCTCCCTCAGCCTGAAATCGCTTC
>JAKWBO010000453.1:0-45138 GCA_034336685.1 Luscinia luscinia
CAAAAAGGCAGACTCGAAAGCGCCTCGCAGCCCCGCCCCGAACGCAGCCACAGCGGAGCCCCGTAGCCTCTTGCCGAAAGCGTGAGGTAGGGCCTCGGCAACGCAGGCGATGCCACCGATACGGCCGTGGCGCGCAGCTGGGACGGGGCGCAACCTCCTCACAGTCCCGGAAGCGCCTCTCCTCCTCTCCTCTCCCTCCTCGTCGCGGTCGGTCGTCGTCCGCGGGGCCGGCGAGCCGCGCCGTCGGCTTGTCGCCTCCCGCTGCAGGTCGCGCGCCGCCGCCCGGCGCCGCCGGTTCCCGGGGTCAGGGCCGCCTCTGCCGCGATGCCTCTGTTCGGCTCTCGCCTCCGGGATGGAGTCTCCGTGTCCGCGGTCTCTCCGTCCTCGGCTCCGGCTCCGCTCCGTTGTCCTCTCCTGTGGTGCAGCGTGCGCCAGTGTTTCGCGGGAGGAGGAGAGGGGATCGAAAGAAAGGGGGAAGGAAGCGCGCGCGCGCACGAAACCGTCCCGCCCGCGGTCCGCCGTGCCGGCCGCCGCTCGAGAGGGGCGCGTGGCGGCGGCGGCGCGAGGCGGTGGCGCAGCTCTGGGCTTGCGCACTCAGATCAGACGTAAGTGGCGACACCGCTGAATTTAAGCATATTAGTCAGTGGAGGAAAAGAAACTAACGAGGATTCCCTCAGTAACGGCGAAGCGAAGAGGGAAAAGCCTAGCGCTGAATCTCGCCCGCGGTGAGTGCGTGGGACATAGGCGCACAGAAGCCCTCTCGGCGGCGCTCTCGGGACCTCAAGTCCCTGTGATCGAGGACAGAGCCCGCTGGACGGTGTGAGGTCGGAAGGCCTCTATGGGCGCCGCGGCCCGGGCTCTCGAGTCGGGTTGCTTGGGAATGCAGCCCAAAGCGGGTGGTAACCCATCTATACAAATACCGGCACGAGACCGATAGCCAACAAGCACCGTAAGGGAAAGTTGAAAAGAACTTTGAGAGAGAGAGTTCAAGAGGGCGTGAAACCGTTAAGAGGTAAACGGGTAGCCCGCGCAGTCCGCCCGGAGGATTCAACCCGGCGAAGTCGCGGTCGGCCGGCGCTGGTCGTGGCGGATCTGCCTCCGCCCCGCCTCCGTCCGTCCTCGCTCTGACTTCGCGGGGCGGCCGGGCGGCCGGGCGCAGGGGACCGCCGCCCGCCGGGCAGCCGGCTCCTGGCCGGGCGCATTTCCCCGCGGCGGTGCGCCGCGACCGCCCGGGTCGGCTGGGCGGCCTCCGCGGGCAGGCCCGGGCGCCGCTCGCGAGCGAACAGCGGCGGCCGGGTAGTTAGAGCCCCCGGCAGCAGGTCTCGCCGATCCTGGGCCTGAGGGAGAGGACCGCCGCCGCTGCTCTTCCTCCCCCTGTCGGGCGGCGCCGTGACGGGGGCGCCGCGCTCACCTCTCTCCTTCCCGCTTCTTCTTCCTCCTCCCTCCGGGGGCTGGGGGCGGGGGGTTGGGGCGGCGCCTCTGCAGCGCAGCGGCGTTTGGCGCGGGGCGCGGTGCGGCCCGCTGCCCCGGGCGCCGCTGCTGTCAACCGGGCGGACTGTCCCTCAGTGCGCCTCGAAGCCGCTGGGCGCCGCCGGCCGGGCCGATTGGGGCCGCGCCTGCTGTGGGGCGCCTGGGTCCGCGGGCGATGTCGGCTACCCACCGACCCGCCTTGAAACACGGACCAAGGAGCTCTAACACGCGCGCGAGTCAGGCCCGAAGTGAAAGCCCGCGCGCATGAAGCGCGTGAGGGCCGGGCGCCCGCCGGCCGAGGTGGGGATCCCGGGCGCCGTCGCCCCGCGGGCGCACCACCGGCCCGTCTCCCAGCCGTAACGCTTTCGTCCATGGGGGCCGGGAGGTGGAGCGGAGCGCACGCCGCTAGGACCCGAAAGATGGTGAACTATGCCTGGCAGGGCGGCCAGAGGAAACTCCTGGTGGAGGTCCGTAGCGGTCCTGACGGCAAATCGGTCGTCCGACCCGGTCTAGGGCGAAGACTAATCAACCATCTAGCAGCTGGTTCCTCCGAAGTTTCTCAGGACAGCTGGGCGCCGCAATGGGGCAGTTTTACTCCGGCAAAGCTAATGATTAGAGGTCTTGGGGCCGAAACGATCTCAACCTATTTCTCAAACTTTCACGTGGTAAGGCCGGCTCACTGGCGTTTGGAGCCGCGCCGTGGAATGCGAAAGTGCCCAGTGGGCCACTTTGGTAAGCAGAACTGGCGCTAGGCGGATGAACCGAACGCCGGGTTAAGGCGCCCGATGCCGACGCTCATCAGAGCCCAGAAAAGGTGTTGGTTGATCTAGACAGCAGGACGGTGGCCATGGAAGTCGGAATCCGCTAAGGGAGTGTGTAAACAACTCACCCGCCGAATCAACTAGCCCTGAAAATGGATGGCGCTGGAGCCGTCGGGCTCCATACCGCCGCCGCCGGCAGTGCGAAGACTCAGGGCCAGGCCGCGACGGTAGAGGGCCGCTGCGGTGAGCCTCGAAGCCTGGGGCGGGCCCGGTGGAGCCTGCAGGTGCAGATCTTGGCGGTAGTAGCAAATATTCAAACGAGAGCTTTGAAGGCCGGCGGGAGCAGGGTTCCATGAACAGCAGCTGAACATGGGTCAGTCGGTCCTAAGCGATAGGCGAGCGCCGCTCGAAGGGGCGGCGATGGCCTCCGCTGCCCCTCAGCCGATCGAAAGGGAGTCGGGTTCAGATCCCCGAATCCGGAGTGGCGGAGACGGGCGCCGCGAGGCGCCGAGTGCGGTGATCGCAACCGATCCCGAGAAGCGCCGGCGGAGCCCCGGGAGAGCCTCTTTCTTGTGAAGGGCCGGGCGCCCTGGAATGGGTTCTGGCCGAGAGAGGGCCCGCGCCTTGAAAGCTGCCGCGGTTCCGGCGGCGTCCGTGAGCTCTCGCTGGCCCGTGAAAATCCGGGGAGAGGGTGAAGTCTCGCGCTGGCCGCACTCCATATCCGCAGCAGGCCTCCAAGGTGAACAGCCTCTGGCATGTTGGAACAATGGTAAGGGAAGGTCGTCGGCAAGCCGGATCCGTAATCTCGGGATAAGGATTGGCTCTGGCGGGGCTGGGCCGGTCGGGCTGGGGCGAAGTGGCTGGCGCGCGCCGCTGGCTGGACGCAGGCGCCGCGCGCTGGTGAGGGCGCTTCCGCTCGCTGGCAAGGCGCTGCGCACAGCAAGGCGGGCGACTGTCTGACGCGCGGCCGGCCCTTCCCGTGGATCGCCCCAGCTGCGGCGGCGCCGCCGCCTCCTCCGCCCCGCCCCCGCCTTGCCGCGCCCGGCCCGCTCGGGCGGCGGCGGCGGTCGCCGCCGTTGCCGCCGTCGCCGCCGTCGTCGCTGGGCGGCCGCCTCCTCGGCGCGTCGCGCGGCGCCGGCACGGGCGGCGCAGCTGGCGGTGCGCCGGCGCGCCCGCCCGGCGGGCGGCGGGCGCCGGCGGCTCGGGGCGGCGGGGCGGTCCTCAGTCCTCGGCTCGGCGCCTCGCTCGCCGGCGCCTAGCAGCCGGCTTAGAACTGGTGCGGACCAGGGGAATCTGACTGTTTAATTGAAACAAAGCATCGCTGAAGGCCCGAGGCGGGTGTTGACGCTGATGTGATTTCTGCCCAGTGCTCTGAATGTCAAAGTGAAGAAATTCAATGAAGCGCGGGTAAACGGGCGGAGTAACTATGACTCTCTTAACAGAGTATAGTTACAACCTGGGCACCGCCGCAGAGCGATCGCACCTCCTCGTGGTCCCGCTGGTAACCCTTCTCAGGGTGACAAAGTCGATCGCTGCTCCCCAGGACGGAGTTGTTGGGACTCGCCACCCCAACTAACTCCTTGCAAAACTGGTGAAACAAATTTCGGTAAAAGCCGCAGCGCGGCTCATTGCCCGAAACCTGGCCCCCGGTTTCAGAGGGGCTATGTCTCCTGTAAGTGGCTGACCACCCACTGCCGTCCCATCCCGATGGGGAAAATTCTGGCTGTGACTTTGGGGGTCTGGTTTAGAGCGCCGGTACGCCTGTCCAGGGTATCGGTGGGCTCCCAGACCTCCCCAGCGACTGGGCAGACCTGGTGTCCTGGAATCTTAATTTTTACCAGGCTCCAAGTCCAAATCCCAGGGGTCGACCTGGTGTCTTTACACGGGGTCGACCTGGTATCTAAAAATCTTGACCAGGTAGACCTGGCCGCTCCAAATTTAACATCCAAATTGTCCCCGATTCGGCAGAAAATGAATTGGCTTTGGTGGCGAACTTAGAGTTCTATAGGTCGGATTTGCATGTGCACGAGGGTGTTCATTTTTCTGCTAACCGGGAGGGATTGAGCGGGCTGCCTGAGGTGTATGAACAGCTAACACCACAACCGAGCGCGGAGATAGCTTACACGCTAGCCTCCCGCAAGACGCTAAACTGTTTGTGCTTGAGCAAAGGTGCAGCGAGGAGAAAGAGAGCGGGACGCGCCAGAAACATCGCCTCCGACGCCCGGAAGCCCGGCGAGCAGACACCCGAGGAGACGGTGACGGTGACTGTTCCCGACAAAATCCACCTTGTCCTTGCTGTGGTACCTGGGTGAATTCCGTGCTGGCCCCTAATCGAACATCTAAAGGGTCGCACGGGAAAAGAGGCTTTTGCTTTCGGTGTGTTAAATGTGGAAGGGAAGGTACTAACTATCACAGTGTTGTTTTGTCACTTTGCCAAATGCAGGGCGCAGAGACCGAAGCTGCTCCAGCTGGGGAGTGGATCTGTGAGGTATGCGGCAGAGATTTTCCAAACTAAAATCGGCCTGGGACAACATAAAAGACATGCACACCCGTCGTTAGAACCAAGAAAGGATCGCTGCTTCCCAACCGAAAGAAACATCTAACAGAGGAGCTCACAAAAGATGCTGGACAAAGGAGGAGGAAGAAATGCTGATAAAGTTAGAGGCCGAGGGTGAGAAAACATCAATAAAACTCATCGCGGAGCACATTACAACCAAACGCTAAACAGATAAGCGACAAAGGAGATTGCTGCCCAGGAAGCCAGTTAAGGACCTTGAGGAGGAACCTGCTGTGAGTACTGCACCAGAGAGCAGCTGCGTCTAAGAAAGGAACCTGAAGGGAGTCATCAAGGTCAGGCTGCGGCCGAGAACAATGGACCTGAGAGGAGCCGCCTCCAGGGAAGCCAGCTGCCGGAAAGAAACAATGGAGTAAGTGCCCGCCCTGATAAGGGTAACGGCCGGAGGAGCCATCGAGCGGTAGAGGAAGGCAACTGCGCCCATTATCACCGACACTCGGGAGAGGCTATCAGCTGGGGGCAATTAACACCGCCCGCGGGCATTCAAGCAGTTAATTGAAGGCCAGGAAATGCAAGCAACGGTCAACCAAGCGCGCAGGACTGCTTCGGATGCCTGGAATCGATAAGCCAGATAAGAACGCGACCCGAGATAAGAACAACAAAGGGCCCGAGAAGCAACCAAAGAGACCTTTCAGAAGTGGATGAAGCAATTAAGAAGGGTGACTACCTTCGCTTCCAGCGATTGTTCCATCTCGATAGGGGGAAACTTGCTAAAATTATTTTGGACGATATCGAGACTTTGTCCTGCGATATTGCACCCGGTGAAATTTATTCGGTCTTTAAAGAAAGATGGGAAACACCTGGTAACTTTAATAGCCTTGGGGACTTCCAAATTAACGGGAAAGCCGACAATAGCGCTTTCAGAGACTTAATTACGGCCAAAGAAATTGAGAAAAATGTGCAGGAAATGAGCAAGGGCTCGGCTCCCGGTCCAGACGGAATTACTCTTGGGGACATCAAGGAGATGGATCCCGAGTATTCCAGGACTGCGGAGATCTTCAACCTGTGGTTAACATCTGGAAAATCCCGACATGGTGAGGGGATGCAGGACTGTTTTGATTCCTAAGTCGACAGAGCCTGAACGCTTGAAGGACGCTAACAACTGGAGACCCATCACGATCGGTTCCATCTTGCTGAGACTGTTCTCCAGGATTATAACAGCTAGGCTGAGCAAAGCCTGCCCCTCAACCCCAAGGCAAAGAGGATTCATCAGAGCGGCGGGATGCTCTGAAAACCTGAAACTCCTGCAATCTATAATGCGATCTGCCAAAAAAGAACACAGACCACTGGGTGTAGTATTCGTGGACATTGCCAAGGCTTTTGACACCATAAGCCACCAGCACATCATACACGCTTTGCAGCAGAGAGAAGTGGATCCCCACATCATCGGTCTGGTGAGAGATATGTACAAAGACACCAGTACTTATATCACCGTGAAGAAAAACACACGCACAGATGAAATCCATTTCCGGGTTGGAGTAAAACAGGGTGACCCCGATGTCACCCCTTTTATTTAATCTGGCTATGGACCCCTGTTGTGCAAGCTGGAAGAAAGTGGCAAAGGGTACCACCAGGGCCGGAGCAGCATCACGGCGATGGCATTTTGGCGGATGATCTGGCCCCTTTGAGCCACTCCTGGGAAAATATGAATACGAACATCAAGATATTAGAGACCTTTGCAATCTCACCGGTCTCAAAACGCAGGGAGTAAAGTGCCACGGCTACTACATCAAGCCGACTAAGGACTCTTACACCGTCAACGACTGCGCTGCGTGGACCATCAACGGCACACCCCTGAACATGATTGACCCCGGGCGAAACCGAGAAATACCTCGGCTTGCAGATTGACCCCTGGACTGGGATAGCAAAATCCAATCTCTCCACAAAACTGGAATACTGGCTTCAGAGAATTGATCAAGCTCCACTTAAACCTCTGCAGAAAATTGATATCCTCAAAACATACACCATCCCTCGACTGACATACCTGGCTGACCATTCAGACCTGAAAGCCGGGTTTCTGGAAAACCTCGATCAAAAAATCCGAACAACGGTCAAGGACTGGCTGCACTTACCTTCGTGCACTTGCGATGCCATCCTGTACTCGAGCACGAAGGACGGTGGTTTAGGCATCATCAAATTGGCGGGTCTGATCCCCAGCGTGCAGGCCCGGAGACTGCATCGTATCGCTCAGTCTTCGGACGAAACCATGAAAGCGTTCCTGGAGAAAGATCAAATGGAACAAACGTATAAGAAATTGTGGGTACAAGCTGGAGGGAACAGGGAGAAGATCCCATCGATTTGGGATGCACCACCGGCGAGCGAACCATCTGACAGCGCAGGCACATCTTCGGAGTGGGAAGCACCGACCTTGAAAACTAAATTCCCAAAACCTTGCAATTGGAGGAAAAACGAATTTAAAAATTGGACTAAATTAGTGTCCCAGGGCCGTGGAATTACAAATTTTGAGGGTGATAAAATTAGCAACCATTGGCTACAATATTACAGAAGCATACCTCACAGGAAGCTCCTCACTGCTTTACAACTCAGAGCCAACGTATACCCCACCAGAGAGTTCTTAGCTAGGGGGAGGCAAGATAAATACATCAAGGCATGCAGGCACTGCGACGCGGACATAGAAAGCTGCGCCCACATCATCGGCAACTGCCCAGTGACGCAGGACGCCCGGATCAAGAGGCACAATTACATCTGCGAAGTGCTTCTTGAGGAGGCGAAAAAGAAGGACTGGGTAGTATTCAAGGAACCGCACATAAGGGATACCACCAAGGAACTGTACAAGCCTGATCTGATATTTGTGAAGGACGCCCGTGCACTTGTGGTGGATGTGACAGTACGATACGAATCAGCCAAAACATCGCTAGATGACGCCGCTGCGGAGAAAGTGAACAAGTACAAGCATTTAGAGACTGAGGTACGGAACCTCACCAACGCAAAGGACGTTGCTTTTATGGGCTTTCCCCTTGGAGCGCGGGGGAAATGGCATCAGAAAAACTTTGACCTTTTGGCAACTCTGGGCCTCTCTAAGTCGAGGCAAGAGAAAATCGCCAGGACTTTATCCACAACAGCGCTCATGTCATCTGTGGACATTGTACATATGTTTGCCAGTAGGGCCAGAAAATTAGGAAGTTCATGAATAGTTAATTTTCTTTCTGTTTGTTGTTTGTAGTGTCCATTTTGTAGTATGTTTGTAATTTTGTACGTTTTTGTAATGTTTTGCATGTTTCAATGTTATTTAAAAAACAAAAAAAAAAAAACAAAAAAACAAAAAAAAAACTAAAAAAAAAAAAAACAAAAAAAAAAAAAAAACCAAAACAATAAAAAAATAAAAGACAGTAGCTAGGGACGTAGGGCAGCCACAAGCCAGTTAGGTAGCTGATAGTGAGCAGGGACAGGACTTTTATTTCATAACGCTGCCAATTACCACCCGAACTGACCAATTTACCGGATTTGTCCAAAGTGGACGGGCCACTTAACCCGGAAAAAGGAACATATATTACTTATATGTGTTCAAAATAGCCAAATGCCTCGTCATCTAATTAGTGACGCTGCATGAATGGATGAACGAGATTCCCACTGTCCCTACCTACTATCCAGCAAACCACAGCCAAGGAACGGGCTTGGCGGAATCAGCGGGAAAGAAGACCCTGCTGAGCTTGACTCTAGTCTGGCGCTGTGAAGAGACATGAGGTAGAATAAGTGGGAGGCCGGGCGCCGCCGGCGGGCCGGGCGACCCGCCTGCCGGGCGCCCCGGCCGCCGGTGAAATACCACTACTCTGATCGTTTTTCACTTACCCGGTGAGGCGGGGCGAGCCCCGAGGGGCTCTCGCTCTGGCGCCTGCGGCCGGGCGCCCGCTGGCCGCGACCCCGCCCCGGGGACAGCGGCAGGTGGGAGTTTTGACTGGGGCGTACACCTGTCAAAGCGAACGCAGGTGTCCTAAGGCGAGCTCAGGGAGGACGGAAACCTCCCGTGGAGCAGAAGGGCAAAGCTCGCTTGATCTTGATTTCAGTACAATACAGACCGTGAAAGCGGGCCTCACGATCCTTCTGGCTTTTGGGGTTTTAAGCAGGAGGTGTCAGAAAGCTACCAGGGATAACTGGCTTGTGGCGCTAAGCGCTCATAGCGACGCCGCTTTTGATCCTTCGATGTCGGCTCTTCCTATCATTGTGAAGCAGAATTCACCAAGCGTTGGATTGTTCACCCCACTAATAGGGAACGTGAGCTGGGTTTAGACCGCCGGACAGGTTGTTTTAATTCTACTGATGATGTGTTGTTGCAATAGTAATCCTGCTCAGTACGAGAGGAACCGCAGGTTCAGACCCCTGGTGCGTGCGCTATTGAGGAGCCACTGGCGCGAGGCTACCATCTGCGGGCTTATGACTGAACGCTCTAAGTCAGAATCCCGCCTAGACGTAGCGATACCGCAGCCGCCGGGCGCCTCGGTGGGCTCGCGATAGTCGCGTCGCCGCCCCGGCTGGGCGGGCCCGGTGCGTGAGCGCCGCTCGTGGTCGGGAGCCGGAGGGCGGACGGATGCGGCGCCGCTTTCCCGTCAGCGCATCAGCATGGTCGTGGGGCACTCGGCGCCAAATCATTCGTAGACGACCTGATTCTGGGTCAGGGTTTCGTACGTAGCAGAGCAGCTCCTCGCTGCGATCTATTGAGAATCAGCCTCGACACAAGCTTTGTCGCTAAGGGCGGGCCTCGATCGAACCGAACCGAACCGAAGGGGAGGCGCGCCGGTCGCGGATGCAGGCGGCGGCGCGTCCCCGCCTTTCCTTCCTTCCTTCCTTCCTTCCTTCCTCCGAGGCCTCTTCGGCGGGCCGGGCCGACAGGGCCCCCGGTAGCGGCGGGCGCCTAGGGTGGCGCTCGCCGCTCGGCCGCGCGCGGCTGGCTCGCCGCGCCTCCTCCGCGCGGTCCCAGGCCCGACACGCAAGTCCGGGGCCGGGCAGCGAGCCGAGGGTCAGCGACGGCCGCCAGCGGCGCACTTCGGGCGGCGAAGCGCGCGCGCCTTCCCAGAGAGAAAGAGAGAGAGAGGGCCCCGCTGGTCGCTGCAGCCTCGACTTCCTCCGCGCGGTCCCAGGCCCGACACGCGGGCGGGGCTTCGGCGGCGCTGCCGGGAGCGGCGGCGGGCGGCGGGCTTCTCACAGCGCTGCGCTGCTGGTGTACAGAGGGAAACCCCGCTTGCCGCCGCTCCGGGCCAGCGGGTAGACCTGCTGCCGCTTAGCCGGCCTCGCTCGCGCAGCGCCACGGGGTAGACCTGTTGCCGCTAGCCGGTCTCGCCTCTCGCGCCCGGGGCCGCGGGTAGACCTGTTGCCGCTAGCCGGTCTCGGCCTTCGCACAGCGCCGCGGGTAGACCTGCTGCCGCTAGCCGGTCTCGGCCTTCGCGCCGCCGCGGGTAGACCTGTTGCCGCTAGCCGGTCTCGCTCGCGCCGGCGCGGGCAGACCTGTTGCCGCTAGCCGGTCTCGGCCTTTCGCGCCCCGCCGCGGGGTAGACCTGCTGCCGCTGAGCCGGTCTCCACCTCGCGCTGCCCGCCGGCAGACCTGTCGCCGCTAGCCGGTTCGGCCTTTCGCGCCCGCCGCGGTAGACCTGTTGCCGCTTAGCCGGTCTCGGCCTCGCGCCCCGCCGCGGGTAGACCTGTTGCCGCTAGCCGGTCTCGGCCTCGCGCCGGCGCCGCGGGTAGACCTGTTGCCGCTAGCCGGTCTCGCCTTCGCGCCGCCGCTGGGTAGACCTGCTGCCGCTAGCCGGTCTCTGCCTTTCGCGCCCGCCGCGGGTAGACCTGTTGCCGCTAGCCGGTCTCTCGCCTTCGCGCCGCGCCGCGGGCAGACCTGGTGCCGCCAGCCGGTCTCGGCCTTCGCGCCCCGCCGCGGGTAGACCTGTTGCCGCTAGCCGGTCTACAGCTTTCGCGTACGCCGCGGGGTAGACCTGCTGCCGCCAGCCGGTCTCTGCCTTCGCGCCGGCCCGCGGGTAGACCTGCTGCCGCTAGCCGGTCTTCTGCCTTCGCGCCGCGCCGCGGGTAGACCTGTTGCCGCCAGCCGGTTCTCTGCTCTCGCGCCAGGCCCCGCTGGGTAGACCTGCTGCCGCTAGCCGGTCTCGGCTCGCGCTCCGCCGCCGGGTAGACCTGTTGCCGCCAGCCGGTCTGCCTTTCGCGCTTGCCGCGGGTAGACCTGTTGCCGCTAGCCGGTCTCGCCTTCGCGCCGCTGGGTAGACCTGCTGCCGCTAGCCGGTCTCGCTCGCGCCGGCCGCGGTAGACCTGTTGCCGCAGCCGGTCTCGGCCTTCAGCAAATAGGCCGCGGGTAGACCTGGTGCCGCGTAGCCGGTCTCGCCTATCGCGCCGCCGCTGGGTAGACCTGCTGCCGCTAGCCGGTCTCACACTTACAGCTCCGCTGGTAGACCTGGTGCCGCCAGCCGGTCTCGACTCCGCTGTCTGCCGCTGGGTAGACCTGTCGTCGACATCCGGTCTCGCTCCGCCTAGCCGGGAATGACCTGCTGACAACAGGTCTTACGCTTTTCGCTGTGGCTGCAGACCTGCTGCCGACAGCCGGTCTACCTCGCTGCTGGGTAGACCTGCTGCGCGGACACGGTTCTGCTCGCGCGCTCAGCGGGTAGACTGCCGCAGCTGACGCCAGGTCTCGCCTCTCAAGCGGGAGTGCCGGCTGACACCAGCGTCTACCCCTTAAGTCGGCCGCGGGTAGACCTGTTGCCGCTAGCCGGTCTGCCTTTCGCTCGACTCAATGCGGTAGACCCAGGTGCCGCTTAATCAGGTCTCGGCCTTTCAAGCGCTACCGCAGCGGGTAGACCTGGTGCCGCTAATCGGTCTCGCCGTCGCTGGGTCGCGGGTAGACCTTGTGTCGCTAGCCGGTCTCGGCCTATGAGCCGCGAGGTAGAGCTGGTGCCGCCCCGCCACGCCATGACCTACCCTTGCTGGAAGGCCAGGGACACCAGGTCTACCCTCTTGACCGGGAATGCCAGGCGGACAACAGGTCTACCCTTCAGCTGGAATGCCGGCGGACACCAGGTCTACCCCTTAGCCGGGAATGCAGGCGGACAACAGGTCTACCCTTAATCGGGAATGCAGGCGACACCAGGTCTACCCCTTAGCCGGGAATGCAGGCGGACACCAGGTCTACCCCTTTAAGCGGGAATGCAGGCGGACAACAGGTCTACCCCTTAATCGGGAATGCCGGCGGACACCAGGTCTACCCCTTAATCGGGAATGCAGGCGGACAACAGGTCTACCCCTTAATCGGGAATGCAGGCGGACAACAGGTCTACCTCTTAAGCGGAATGCCGGCGGACAACAGGTCTACTCCTTAAGCGGGAATGCAGGCGACACCAGGTCTACCCCTTAAGCGGGAATGCCGGCGGACACCAGGTCTACATCCCTTAATCGGGAATGCAGGCGGACAACAGGTCTACCCCTTAACGGAATGCCGGGCGGACACAGGTCTACCCCTTAAGCTGGAATGCCAAGGACAACAGGTCTCAACTCCCTTAATCGGGAATGCAGGCGGACAACAGGTCTACCCCTTAAGCGGGAATGCCGGCGGACACCAGGTCTACCCCTTAATCGGGAATGGCATGACAACAGGTCTACCCCTTAATCGGGAATGCCGGCGGACAACAGGTCTACCCCTTTAAGCGGGAATGCAGGCGGACAACAGGTCTACCCCTTAATCGGGAATGCAGGCGGACACCAGGTCTACCCCTTAAGCGGGAATGCAGGCGGACAACAGGTCTACCCCTTAATCGGGAATGCAGGCGACAACAGGTCTACCCCTTGCCGGAATGCCGGCGGACACCAGGTCTACCCCTTAATCGGGAATGCAGGCGGACAACAGGTCTACCCCTTAAGCGGGAATGCAGGCGGACAACAGGTCTACCCCTTAAGCGGGAATGCAGGCGGACAACAGGTCTACCCCTTAATCGGGAATGCAGGCGGACAACAGGTCTACCCTTGCTCGGAATGCCGGCGGACACCAGGTCTACTCCTTAATCGGGAATGCAGGCGGACAACAGGTCTACCCTCTAATCGGGAATGCAGGCGGACAACAGGTCTACCCCTTAAGCGGGAATGCAGGCGACACCAGGTCTACCCCTTAATCGGGAATGCAGGCGGACAACAGGTCTACCCCTTTAAGCGGGAATGCCGGGCGGACACCAGGTCTACCCCTTAAGCGGGAATGCCGGCGGACACCAGGTCTACCCCTTAACGGGAATGCAGGCGGACAACAGGTCTACCCCTTAAGCGGGAATGCCGGCGGACAACAGGTCTACCCCTTGCCGGGAATGCAGGCGACACCAGGTCTACCCCTTAAGCGGGAATGCAGGCGGACAACAGGTCTACCCCTTAAGCGGGGAATGCGGGCGGACAACAGGTCTACCCCTTGCTCGGGAATGCCGGCGGACAACAGGTCTACCCCTTAACGGGAATGCAGGCGGACAACAGGTCTACCTCTAATCGGGAATGCAGGCGGACAACAGGTCTACCCCTTGCCGGAATGCAGGCGGACAACAGGTCTACCCCTTAATCGGGAATGCAGGCGGACAACAGGTCTACCCCTTAACCGGAATGCAGGCGGACAACAGGTCTACCCCTTAAGCGGGAATGCAGGCGGACAACAGGTCTACCCCTTAATCGGGAATGCAGGCGGACACCAGGTCTACCCCTTAAGCGGGAATGCCGGCGGACAACAGGTCTACCCCTTAACCGGGAATGCCGCGACAACAGGTCTACCCCTTGCCGGAATGCCGGCGGACAACAGGTCTACCCCTTAAGCCGGAATGCAGGCGGACACCAGGTCTACCCCTTAAGCGGGAATGCAGGCGGACAACAGGTCTACCCCTTAAGCGGGAATGCCGGCGGACAACAGGTCTACCCCTTAAGCGGGAATGCAGGCGGACAACAGGTCTACCCCTTAATCGGGAATGCAGGCGGACAACAGGTCTACCCCTTAAGCGGGAATGCAGGCGGACAACAGGTCTACCCCTTGGTCGGGAATGCAGGCGACAACAGGTCTACCCCTTACCGGAATGCAGGCGGACAACAGGTCTACCCCTTAATCGGGAATGCCGGCGGACACCAGGTCTACCCCTTAATCGGAATGCAGGCGGACACAGGTCTACCCCTTAACCGGGAATGCAGGCGGACAACAGGTCTACCCCTTAATCGGGAATGCAGGGCGGACAACAGGTCTACCCCTTAAGCGGGAATGCCGGCGGACAACAGGTCTACCCCTTAATCGGGAATGCAGGCGGACACCAGGTCTACTCCCTTAATCGGGAATGCAGGCGGACAACAGGTCTACCCCTTAAGCGGGAATGCCGGCGACAACAGGTCTACCCCTTAATCGGGAATGCAGGCGGACAACAGGTCTACCCCTTAATCGGGAATGCAGGCGGACAACAGGTCTACCCCTTAATCGGGAATGCAGGCGGACAACAGGTCTACCCCTTAAGCGGGAATGGCGACAACAGGTCTACCCCTTAATCGGGAATGCAGGCGGACAACAGGTCTACCCCTTAATCGGGAATGCAGGCGACACCAGGTCTACCCCTTAAGCGGGAATGCCGGCGGACAACAGGTCTACCCCTTAATCGGAATGCAGGCGGACAACAGGTCTACCCCTTAATCGGGAATGCAGGCGGACAACAGGTCTACCCCTTAACCGGGAATGCAGGCGGACAACAGGTCTACCCCTTAATCGGGAATGCAGGCGGACAACAGGTCTACCCCTTAAGCGGGAATGCAGGCGGACAACAGGTCTACCCCTTAAGCGGGAATGCAGGCGGACAACAGGTCTACCCCTTAATCGGGAATGCAGGCGGACAACAGGTCTACCCCTTAAGCGGGAATGCCGGCGGACAACAGGTCTACCCCTTAAGCGGGAATGCAGGCGGACAACAGGTCTACCCCTTAATCGGGAATGCAGGCGGACAACAGGTCTACCCCTTAAGCGGGAATGCCGGCGGACAACAGGTCTACCCCTTAAGCGGGAATGCCGGCGGACAACAGGTCTACCCCTTAATCGGGAATGCAGGCGGACACCAGGTCTACCCCTTCATCGGGAATGCAGGCGGACAACAGGTCTACCCCTTAATCGGGAATGCGGGCGGACAACAGGTCTACCCCTTAAGCGGGAATGCCGGCGGACACCAGGTCTACCCCTTAATCGGGAATGCAGGCGGACAACAGGTCTACCCCTTAATCGGGAATGCAGGCGGACAACAGGTCTACCCCTTAAGCGGGAATGCAGGCGGACAACAGGTCTACCCCTTAACCGGAATGCAGGCGGACAACAGGTCTACCCCTTAAGCGGGAATGCCGGCGGACAACAGGTCTACCCCTTAAGCGGAATGCCGGGCGGACAACAGGTCTACCCCTTAATCGGGAATGCAGGCGGACAACAGGTCTACCCCTTAAGCGGGAATGCCGGCGGACACCAGGTCTACCCCTTAATCGGGAATGCAGGCGGACAACAGGTCTACCCCTTAAGCGGGAATGCCGGGCGGACAACAGGTCTACCCCTTAACCGGGAATGCAGGCGGACAACAGGTCTACCCCTTAATCGGGAATGCAGGCGGACAACAGGTCTACCCCTTAAGCGGGAATGCCGGCGGACACCAGGTCTACCCCTTAAGTCGGGAATGCAGGCGGACAACAGGTCTACCCCTAATCGGGAATGCAGGCGACACCAGGTCTACCCCTTAAGCGGGAATGCCGGCGGACAACAGGTCTACCCCTTAACCCGGGAATGCCGGCGACACCAGGTCTACCCCTTAAGCGGGAATGCCGGCGGACACCAGGTCTACCCCTTAAGCGGGAATGCAGGCGGACAACAGGTCTACCCCTTAAGCGGGAATGCCGGCGGACAACAGGTCTACCCCTTAATCGGGAATGCAGGCGGACAACAGGTCTACCCCTTAAGCGGGAATGCCGGCGACACCAGGTCTACCCCTTAACTCGGAATGCCAGGCGACAACAGGTCTACCCCTAATCGGGAATAATGGGCGGACAACAGGTCTACCCCTTAAGCCGGAATGCCGGGCGGACAACAGGTCTACCCCTTAATCGGGAATGCAGGCGGACAACAGGTCTACCCCTAATCGGGAATAAGGGCGGACAACAGGTCTACCCCTTAAGCGGGAATGCCGGCGGACAACAGGTCTACCCCTTAATCGGGAATGCAGGCGGACAACAGGTCTACCCCTTAACCGGGAATGCCGGCGGACAACAGGTCTACCCCCTTAATCGGAATGCAGGCGGACAACAGGTCTACCCCTTAACGGGAATGCCGGCGGACAACAGGTCTACCCCTTAATCGGGAATGCAGGCGGACAACAGGTCTACCCCTTAATCGGAATACGGGCGGACAACAGGTCTACCCCTTAACCGGGAATGCCGGCGGACAACAGGTCTACCCCTTAAGCGGGAATGCAGGCGGACAACAGGTCTACCCCTTAATCGGGAATGCCGGCGGACAACAGGTCTACCCCTAATCGGAATGCAGGCGGACAACAGGTCTACCCCTTAATCGGGAATGCAGGCGGACAACAGGTCTACCCCTTAAGCGGAATGCAGGCGGACAACAGGTCTACCCCTTAATCGGGAATGCCGGCGGACAACAGGTCTACCCCTTAATCGGAATGCCGGCGACAACAGGTCTACCCCTTAATCGGAATGCAGGCGGACAACAGGTCTACCCCTTAATCGGGAATGCAGGCGACAACAGGTCTACCCCTTAAGCGGGAATGCAGCGACAACAGGTCTACCCCTTAATCGGGAATGCAGGCGGACAACAGGTCTACCCCTAAGCGGGAATGCCGGCGGACAACAGGTCTACCCCTAATCGGGAATGCAGGCGGACAACAGGTCTACCCCTTAATCGGGAATGCAGGCGGACAACAGGTCTACCCCTTAATCGGGAATGCAGGCGGACAACAGGTCTACCCCTTGCCGGAATGCAGGCGGACAACAGGTCTACCCCTTAAGCGGGAATGCCGGCGGACAACAGGTCTACCCCTTAATCGGGAATGCAGGCGGACAACAGGTCTACCCCTTAATCGGGAATGCAGGCGGACAACAGGTCTACCCCTTAATCGGGAATGCAGGCGGACAACAGGTCTACCCCTTAAGCGGGAATGCCGGCGGACAACAGGTCTACCCCTTAACTCGGAATGCAGGCGGACAACAGGTCTACCCCTTAATCGGGAATGCAGGCGGACAACAGGTCTACCCCTTAATCGGGAATGCAGGCGACAACAGGTCTACCCCTTAGCCGGAATGCAGGCGGACAACAGGTCTACCCCTTAATCGGGAATGCAGGCGGACAACAGGTCTACCCCTTAATCGGGAATGCAGGCGGACAACAGGTCTACCCCTTAATCGGGAATGCAGGCGGACAACAGGTCTACCCCTTAATCGGGAATGCAGGCGGACAACAGGTCTACCCCTTAATCGGGAATGCAGGCGGACAACAGGTCTACCCCTTAATCGGGAATGCAGGCGGACAACAGGTCTACCCCTTAATCGGGAATGCAGGCGGACAACAGGTCTACCCCTTAAGCGGGAATGCCGGCGGACAACAGGTCTACCCCTTAATCGGGAATGCCAGGCGGACAACAGGTCTACCCCTTAATCGGGAATGCAGGCGGACAACAGGTCTACCCCTTAATCGGGAATGCAGGCGGACAACAGGTCTACCCCTTAATCGGGAATGCAGGCGGACAACAGGTCTACCCCTTAATCGGGAATGCCGGCGGACAACAGGTCTACCCCTTAAGCGGGAATGCAGGCGGACAACAGGTCTACCCCTTAATCGGAATGCAGGCGGACAACAGGTCTACCCCTTAAGCGGGAATGCCGGCGGACAACAGGTCTACCCCTTAATCGGGAATGCAGGCGGACAACAGGTCTACCCCTTAAGTCGGGAATGCAGGCGGACAACAGGTCTACCCCTTAATCGGGAATGCAGGCGGACAACAGGTCTACCCCTTAATCGGGAATGCAGGCGGACACCAGGTCTACCCCTTAATCGGGAATGCCGGCGGACAACAGGTCTACCCCTAACGGGAATGTAGCGACAACAGGTCTACCCCTTAATCGGGAATGCCGGCGGACAACAGGTCTACCCTTAATCGGGGAATGCAGGCGGACAACAGGTCTACCCCTTAACGGGAAATGCAGGCGACAACAGGTCTACCCCTTAAGCGGGAATGCAGGCGGACAACAGGTCTACCCCTTAATCGGGAATGCAGGCGGACAACAGGTCTACCCCTTAATCGGGAATGCAGGCGGACAACAGGTCTACCCCTTAAGCGGGAATGCCGGCGGACAACAGGTCTACCCCTTAATCGGGAATGCAGGCGGACAACAGGTCTACCCCTTAATCGGGAATGCAGGCGGACACCAGGTCTACCCCTTAAGCGGGAATGCAGGCGGACAACAGGTCTACCCCTTAATCGGGAATGCGGGCGGACAACAGGTCTACCCCTTAAGCGGGAATGCCAGGCGGACAACAGGTCTACCCCTTAATCGGGAATGGCCGGCGACAACAGGTCTACCCCTTAAGCGGGAATGCAGGCGGACAACAGGTCTACCCCTTAATCGGGAATGCAGGCGGACAACAGGTCTACCCCTTAATCGGGAATACGGGCGGACAACAGGTCTACCCCTTAACCGGGAATGCAGGCGGACAACAGGTCTACCCCTTAATCGGGAATGCAGGCGGACAACAGGTCTACCCCTTAATCGGGAATGCAGGCGGACAACAGGTCTACCCCTTAATCGGGAATGCCGGCGGACAACAGGTCTACTCCTTAATCGGGAATACGGGGCGGACAACAGGTCTACCCCTTAAGCGGGAATGCCGGCGGACAACAGGTCTACCCCTTAATCGGGAATGCAGGCGGACAACAGGTCTACCCCTTAATCGGGAATGCAGGCGGACAACAGGTCTACCCCTAATCGGGAATGCGGGCGGACAACAGGTCTACCCCTTAATCGGGAATGCAGGCGGACAACAGGTCTACCCCTTAATCGGGAATGCAGGCGGACAACAGGTCTACCTCTTAATGGAATACGGGCGGACAACAGGTCTACCCCTTAAGCGGGAATGCAGGCGGACAACAGGTCTACCCCTTAATCGGGAATGCAGGCGGACAACAGGTCTACCCCTTAATCGGGAATGCAGGCGGACAACAGGTCTACCCCTTAATCGGGAATGCGGGCGGACAACAGGTCTACCCCTTAAGCGGGAATGCCGGCGGACAACAGGTCTACCCCTTTAATCGGGAATGCAGGCGGACAACAGGTCTACCCCTTAAGCGGGAATGCCGGCGGACAACAGGTCTACCCTTTAGTCGGGAATGCCGGCGGACAACAGGTCTACCCCTTAAGCTGGAATGCAGGCGGACACCAGGTCTACCCCTTAATCGGGAATGCAGGCGGACAACAGGTCTACCCCTTAATCGGGAATGCGGGCGGACAACAGGTCTACCCCTTAGCCGGAATGCCGGCGGACAACAGGTCTACCCCTTAAGCGGGAATGCAGGCGGACAACAGGTCTACCCCTTAATCGGGAATGCAGGCGACAACAGGTCTACCCCTTAAGCGGGAATGCAGGCGGACAACAGGTCTACCCCTTAAGCGGGAATGCAGGCGGACAACAGGTCTACCCCTTAATCGGGAATGCCGGCGGACAACAGGTCTACCCCTTGCTGGAATGCCGGGCGGACAACAGGTCTACCCCTTAAGCGGGAATGCCGCGACACCAGGTCTACCCCTTAAGCGGGAATGCAGGCGACAACAGGTCTACCCCTTAATCAAGAATGCAGGCGGACAACAGGTCTACCCCTTAATCGGGAATGCAGGCGGACAACAGGTCTACCCCTTAAGCGGGAATGCAGGCGGACAACAGGTCTACCCCTTTAGCGGGAATGCCGGCGGACACCAGGTCTACCCCTTAATCGGGAATGCAGGCGGACACCAGGTCTACCCCTTAAGCGGGAATGCCGGCGGACACCAGGTCTACCCCTTAATCGGGAATGCAGGCGGACAACAGGTCTACCCCTTAAGCGGGAATGCAGGCGGACAACAGGTCTACCCCTTAATCGGGAATGCAGGCGGACAACAGGTCTACCCCTTAAGCCGGGAATGCAGGCGGACAACAGGTCTACCCCTTAAGCGGGAATGCCGGCGGCCAACAGGTCTACCCCTTGCCGGAATGCCGGCGGACACCAGGTCTACCCCTTAAGCGGGAATGCAGGCGGACACCAGGTCTACCCCTTAATCGGAATGCAGGCGACAACAGGTCTACCCCTTAATCGGGAATGCAGGCGGACAACAGGTCTACTCCTTAACCGGAATGCAGGCGGACAACAGGTCTACCCCTTAACTGGAATGCAGGCGGACAACAGGTCTACCCCTTAACCGGAATGTCAGGCGGACAACAGGTCTACCCCCTTAAGCTGGAATGCCGGGCGGACACCAGGTCTACCCCTTAATCGGAATGCCGGCGGACACCAGGTCTACCCCTTAATCGGGAATGTCAGGCGGACACAGGTCTACCCCTTAAGTCGGAATGCAGGCGGACAACAGGTCTACCCCTTAACGGGAATGCCGGGCGGACAACAGGTCTACCCCTTAATCGGGAATGCAGGCGGACACCAGGTCTACCCCTTAATCGGGAATGCCGGCGGACACAGGTCTACCCCTAATCGGGAATACGGGCGGACAACAGGTCTACCCCTTAACCGGGAATGCAGGCGGACAACAGGTCTACCCCTTAATCGGGAATGCAGGCGGACAACAGGTCTACCTCTTAAGCCGGAAAGCCGGCGGACACCAGGTCTACCCCTTAAGCGGGAATGCAGGCGGACAACAGGTCTACCCCTTGGTCGGGAATGCAGGCGGACAACAGGTCTACCCCTTAATCGGAATGCAGGCGGACAACAGGTCTACCCCCTAATCGGGAATGCCGGCGGACAACAGGTCTACCCCTTAATCGGGAATGCAGGCGGACAACAGGTCTACTCCTTAATCGGGAATGCAGGCGGACACCAGGTCTACCCCTTAATCGGGAATGCAGGCGGACAACAGGTCTACCCCTAATCGGAATACGGGCGGACAACAGGTCTACCCCTTAAGCGGGAATGCCGGCGACAACAGGTCTACCCCTTAATCGGGAATGCAGGCGGACAACAGGTCTACCCCTTAATCGGGAATGCAGGCGGACACCAGGTCTACCCCTTAATCGGGAATGCCGGCGGACAACAGGTCTACCCCTAATCGGGAATACGGGCGGACAACAGGTCTACCCCTTAAGCGGGAATGCCGGGCGGACAACAGGTCTACCCTTAATCGGGAATGCAGGCGGACAACAGGTCTACCCCTTAATCGGGAATACAGGGCGGACAACAGGTCTACCCCTTAATCGGGAATGCAGGCGGACAACAGGTCTACCTCTAATCGGGAATACGGGCGGACAACAGGTCTACCCCCTTAAGCGGAATGCCGGCGACAACAGGTCTACCCCTTTAATCGGGAATGCAGGCGGACAACAGGTCTACCCCTAATCGGGAATACGGGCGGACAACAGGTCTACCCCTTAAGCGGGAATGCCAGGCGGACAACAGGTCTACCCCTTAATCGGGAATGCAGGCGGACAACAGGTCTACCCCTTAATCGGGAATGCAGGCGGACAACAGGTCTACCCCTAATCGGGAATACGGGCGGACAACAGGTCTACCCCTTAAGCGGGAATGCCGGCGGACAACAGGTCTACCCCTTAATCGGGAATGCAGGCGGACAACAGGTCTACCCCTTAATCGGGAATGCGGGCGGACAACAGGTCTACCCCTTAAGCGGGAATGCCGGCGGACAACAGGTCTACCCCTTAATCGGGAATGCAGGCGGACAACAGGTCTACCCCTTAATCGGGAATGCGGGCGGACAACAGGTCTACCCCTTAATCGGGAATGCAGGCGGACAACAGGTCTACCCCTTAATCGGGGAATGCAGGCGGACAACAGGTCTACCCCTTAATCGGGAATGCAGGCGGACAACAGGTCTACCCCTTAATCGGGAATACGGGCGGACAACAGGTCTACCCCTTAAGCGGGAATGCCGGCGGACAACAGGTCTACCCCTTAATCGGGAATGCAGGCGGACAACAGGTCTACCCCTAATCGGGAATACGGGCGGACAACAGGTCTACCCCTTAATCGGGAATGCAGGCGGACAACAGGTCTACCCCTTAATCGGAATGCAGGCGGACACCAGGTCTACCCCTTAATCGGGAATGCAGGCGGACAACAGGTCTACCCTCTAATCGGGAATACGGGCGGACAACAGGTCTACCCTTAGCCGGAATGCCGGCGGACAACAGGTCTACCCCTTAATCGGGAATGGCAGGTGGACAACAGGTCTACCCCTTAATCGGGAATGCAGGCGGACAACAGGTCTACCCCCTTAAGCGGGAATGCAGGCGGACAACAGGTCTACCCCTTAAGCGGGAATGCAGGCGGACAACAGGTCTACCCCTTAAGCGGGAATGCCGGCGGACAACAGGTCTACCCCTTAATCGGGAATGCCGGCGGACACCAGGTCTACCCCTTAATCGGGAATGCCGGCGGACAACAGGTCTACCCCTTAATCGGGAATGCAGGCGGACACCAGGTCTACCCCTTAATCGGGAATGCAGGCGGACAACAGGTCTACCCCTTAATCGGGAATGCAGGCGGACACCAGGTCTACCCCTTAATCGAGAATGCAGGCGGACAACAGGTCTACCCCTTTAGCGGGAATGCCGGCGGACAACAGGTCTACCCCTAATCGGAATGCGGGCGGACAACAGGTCTACCCCTTAAGCGGGAATGCAGGCGGACACCAGGTCTACCCCTTAATCGGGAATGCAGGCGGACAACAGGTCTACCCCTAATCGGGAATACGGGCGGACAACAGGTCTACCCTTTAATCGGGAATGCAGGCGGACAACAGGTCTACCCCTTAATCAGGAATGCAGGCGGACAACAGGTCTACCCCTTAAGCGGGAATGCAGGCGGACAACAGGTCTACCCTTGCTGGAATGCCGGGCGGACACCAGGTCTACCCCTTAAGCGGAATGCAGGCGGACACCAGGTCTACCCCTTAATCGGGAAGGCAGGCGGACAACAGGTCTACCCCTTAATCGGGAATGCAGGCGGACAACAGGTCTACCCCTTAAGCGGGAATGCAGGCGGACAACAGGTCTACCCCTTAAGCGGGAAGGCAGGCGGACAACAGGTCTACCCCTTAAGCCGGAATGCCGGGCGGACAACAGGTCTACCCCTTAAGCGGGAATGCCGGCGGACACCAGGTCTACCCCTTCATCGGAATGCCGGCGGACACCAGGTCTACCCTTTAATCGGGAATGCAGGCGGACACCAGGTCTACCCCTTAATCAAGAATGCAGGCGGACAACAGGTCTACCCCTTTAGCGGGAATGCCGGCGGACAACAGGTCTACCCTTAATCGGAATGCAGGCGGACACCAGGTCTACCCCTTAATCGGGAATGCAGGCGGACAACAGGTCTACCCCTTAATCGGGAATACGGGCGGACAACAGGTCTACCCCCTTAAGCGGGAATGCCGGGCGGACAACAGGTCTACCCCCTTAATCGGGAATGCAGGCGGACAACAGGTCTACCCCTTAAGCGGGAAAGCCGGCGGACACCAGGTCTACCCCTTAAGCGGGAATGCAGGCGGACAACAGGTCTACCCCTTATCGGGAATGCAGGCGGACAACAGGTCTACCCCTTAATCAAGAATGCAGGCGGACAACAGGTCTACCCCTTAAGCGGGAATGCCGGCGGACAACAGGTCTACCCCTTAATCGGGAATGCAGGCGGACAACAGGTCTACCCCTTAATCGGAATGCAGGCGGACACCAGGTCTACCCCTTAATCGGGAATGCAGGCGGACAACAGGTCTACCCCTTAATCGGAATGCAGGCGGACAACAGGTCTACCCCTTAAGCCGGAATGCCGGCGGACAACAGGTCTACCCCTTAATCGGGAATGCAGGCGGACAACAGGTCTACCCCTTAATCGGGAATGCAGGCGGACACCAGGTCTACCCCTTAATCGGGAATGCAGGCGACAACAGGTCTACCCCTTAATCGGGAATACGGGCGGACAACAGGTCTACCCCTTAAGCGGGAATGCCGGCGGACAACAGGTCTACCCCTTAATCGGGAATGCAGGCGGACAACAGGTCTACCCCTTAATCGGGAATAAGGGCGGACAACAGGTCTACCCCTTAATCGGGAATGCAGGCGGACAACAGGTCTACCCCTAATCGGGAATACGGGCGGACAACAGGTCTACCCCTTAAGCGGGAATGCCGGCGGACAACAGGTCTACCCCTTAATCGGGAATGCAGGCGGACAACAGGTCTACCCCTAATCGGGAATAACGGGCGGACAACAGGTCTACCCCTTAAGCGGGAATGCCGGGCGGACAACAGGTCTACCCCTTAATCGGGAATGCAGGCGGACAACAGGTCTACCCCTTAATCGGGAATGCAGGCGGACAACAGGTCTACCCCTTAATCGGGAATGCAGGCGGACAACAGGTCTACCCCTTAAGCGGGAATGCCGGGCGGACAACAGGTCTACCCCTTAATCGGGAATGCAGGCGGACAACAGGTCTACCCCTTAATCGGGAATGCAGGCGGACAACAGGTCTACCCCTTAATCGGGGAATACGGGCGGACAACAGGTCTACCCCTTAATCGGGAATGCCGGCGACAACAGGTCTACCCCTTAATCGGGAATGCAGGCGGACAACAGGTCTACCCCTTAATCGGGAATACGGGCGGACAACAGGTCTACCCCTTAATCGGGAATGCAGGCGACAACAGGTCTACCCCTTAATCGGGAATGCAGGCGGACAACAGGTCTACCCCTTTAATCGGGAATGCAGGCGGACAACAGGTCTACCCCTAATCGGGAATGCAGGCGGACAACAGGTCTACCCCTTAATCGGAATGCAGGCGACAACAGGTCTACCCCTTAATCGGGAATGCAGGCGGACAACAGGTCTACCCCTTAATCGGGGAATACGGGCGGACAACAGGTCTACCCTTTAAGCGGGAATGCCGGCGGACAACAGGTCTACCCCTTAATCGGGAATGCAGGCGGACACCAGGTCTACCCCTTAATCGGGAATGCAGGCGGACAACAGGTCTACCCCTAATCGGGAATACGGGCGGACAACAGGTCTACCCCTTAAGCGGAATGCCGGCGGACAACAGGTCTACCCCTTAATCGGGGAATGCAGGCGGACAACAGGTCTACCCTTAATCGGGAATGCCGGGCGGACAACAGGTCTACCCCTTAATCGGGAATGCAGGCGGACAACAGGTCTACCCCTTAAGCGGGAATGCAGGCGGACAACAGGTCTACCCCTTAAGCGGGAATGCAGGCGGACAACAGGTCTACCCCTTAAGCGGGAATGCCGGGCGGACACCAGGTCTACCCCTTCATCGGGAATGCCGGCGGACACCAGGTCTACCCCTTAATCGGGAATGCAGGCGGACAACAGGTCTACCCCTTAATCAGGAATGCAGGCGGACAACAGGTCTACCCCTTAAGCGGGAATGCCAGGCGACAACAGGTCTACCCCTTAATCGGGAATGCAGGCGGACACCAGGTCTACCCTTTAATCGGGAATGCAGGCGGACACCAGGTCTACCCCTAATCGGGAATACGGGCGGACAACAGGTCTACCCCTTAAGCTGGAATGCAGGCGGACAACAGGTCTACCCCTTAATCGGGAATGCAGGCGGACAACAGGTCTACCCCTTAATCGGGAATGCGGGCGGACAACAGGTCTACCCCTTAATCGGGAATGCAGGCGGACAACAGGTCTACCCCTTAATCGGGAATGCAGGCGGACAACAGGTCTACCCCTTAATCGGAATGCAGGCGGACAACAGGTCTACCCCTTAATCGGGAATGCCGGGCGGACAACAGGTCTACCCCTTAATCGGGAATGCAGGCGGACAACAGGTCTACCCCTTAATCGGGAATGCAGGCGGACAACAGGTCTACCCCTTAATCGGGAATGCAGGCGGACAACAGGTCTACCCCTTAATCGGGAATGCAGGCGACAACAGGTCTACCCCTTAATCGGGAATGCAGGCGGACAACAGGTCTACCCCTTAATCGGAATGCCGGCGGACAACAGGTCTACCCCTTAAGCGGGAATGCCGGCGGACAACAGGTCTACCCCTTAATCGGGAATGCAGGCGGACAACAGGTCTACCCCTTAATCGGGAATGCAGGCGGACAACAGGTCTACCCCTTAATCGGGAATGCAGGCGGACAACAGGTCTACCCCTTAAGCGGGAATGCCGGGCGGACAACAGGTCTACCCCTTAATCGGGAATGCAGGCGGACACCAGGTCTACCCCTTAATCGGGAATGCAGGCGGACAACAGGTCTACCCCTTAATCGGGAATGCGGGCGGACAACAGGTCTACCCCTTAAGCGGAATGCCAGGCGGACAACAGGTCTACCCCTTAATCGGGAATGCAGGCGACAACAGGTCTACCCCTTAAGCGGGAATGCCGGCGGACAACAGGTCTACCCTTTAAGCGGGAATGCAGGCGGACAACAGGTCTACCCCTTAATCGGAATGCAGGCGGACAACAGGTCTACCCCTTAATCGGGAATGCAGGCGGACAACAGGTCTACCCCTTAATCGGGAATGCAGGCGGACAACAGGTCTACCCCTTAATCGGGAATGCAGGCGGACAACAGGTCTACCCCTTAATCGGGAATGCAGGCGGACACCAGGTCTACCCCTTAATCGGAATGCAGGCGGACAACAGGTCTACCCCTTAATCGGGAATACGGGCGGACAACAGGTCTACCCCTTAATCGGGAATGCAGGCGGACAACAGGTCTACCCCTTTAATCGGGAATGCAGGCGGACAACAGGTCTACCCCTTAATCGGGAATGCAGGCGGACAACAGGTCTACCCCTTAATCGGGAATGCAGGCGGACAACAGGTCTACCCCTAATCGGGAATACGGGCGGACAACAGGTCTACCCCTTAAGCCGGAATGCCGGCGGACAACAGGTCTACCCCTTAATCGGGAATGCAGGCGGACAACAGGTCTACCCCTTAATCGGGAATGCGGGCGGACAACAGGTCTACCCCTTAATCGGGAATGCAGGCGGACAACAGGTCTACCCCTTAATCGGGAATGCAGGCGGACAACAGGTCTACCCCTTGCCGGAATGCCGGGCGGACAACAGGTCTACCCCTTAATCGGGAATGCAGGCGGACAACAGGTCTACCCCTTAATCGGGAATGCAGGCGGACAACAGGTCTACCCCTTAATCGGGAATGCGGGCGGACAACAGGTCTACCCCTTAAGCGGAATGCAGGCGGACAACAGGTCTACCCCTTAATCGGGAATGCAGGCGGACAACAGGTCTACCCCTAATCGGGAATACGGGCGGACAACAGGTCTACCCCTTAATCGGGAATGCAGGCGGACAACAGGTCTACCCCTTAATCGGGAATGCAGGCGGACAACAGGTCTACCCCTTAATCGGGAATGCAGGCGGACAACAGGTCTACCCCTTAATCGGGAATGCGGGCGGACAACAGGTCTACCCCTTAAGCGGGAATGCCGGCGGACAACAGGTCTACCCCTTAATCGGGAATGCAGGCGGACAACAGGTCTACCCCTTAATCGGGAATGCAGGCGGACAACAGGTCTACCCCTTTAGCGGGAATGCCGGGCGGACAACAGGTCTACCCCTTAAGCGGGAATGCAGGCGGACACCAGGTCTACCCCTTAATCGGGAATGCAGGCGGACAACAGGTCTACCCCTTAATCGGGAATGCGGGCGGACAACAGGTCTACCCCTTAATCGGAATGCAGGCGGACAACAGGTCTACCCCTTATCGGGAATGCAGGCGGACAACAGGTCTACCCCTTAATCGGGAATGCAGGCGGACAACAGGTCTACCCCTTAAGCGGGAATGCAGGCGGACAACAGGTCTACCCCTTAAGCGGAATGCAGGCGGACAACAGGTCTACCCCTTAAGCGGGAATGCCGGCGGACACCAGGTCTACCCCTTAATCGGAATGCAGGCGGACACCAGGTCTACCCCTTCATCGGGAATGCCGGCGGACACCAGGTCTACCCCTTAATCGGGAATGCAGGCGGACACCAGGTCTACCCCCTTAATCAAGAATGCAGGCGACAACAGGTCTACCCCTTAAGCGGGAATGCCGGCGGACACCAGGTCTACCCCTTAATCGGGAATGCAGGCGGACAACAGGTCTACCCCTTAATCGGGAATGCCAGGCGGACAACAGGTCTACCCCTTAATCGGGAATGCGGGCGGACAACAGGTCTACCCCTTAAGCGGGAATGCAGGCGGACACCAGGTCTACCCCTTAATCGGGAATGCAGGCGGACAACAGGTCTACCCCTTAATCGGGAATACGGGCGGACAACAGGTCTACCCCTTAATCGGGAATGCAGGCGGACAACAGGTCTACCCCTTAATCGAGAATGCAGGCGGACAACAGGTCTACCCCTTAAGCGGGAATGCAGGCGGACAACAGGTCTACCCCTTAAGCGGGAATGCCGGCGGACACCAGGTCTACCCCTTAAGCTGGAATGCAGGCGGACACCAGGTCTACCCCTTAATCGGGAATGCAGGCGGACAACAGGTCTACCCCTTAATCGGGAATGCAGGCGGACAACAGGTCTACCCTTAATCGGGAATGCAGGCGGACAACAGGTCTACCCCTTAAGCGGGAATGCAGGCGGACAACAGGTCTACCCCTTAAGCCGGAATGCCGGCGGACAACAGGTCTACCCCTTAAGCGGGAATGCCGGGCGGACAACAGGTCTACCCCTTCATCGGGAATGCCGGCGGACACCAGGTCTACCCCTTAATCGGGAATGCAGGCGGACACCAGGTCTACCCCTTAATCAAGAATGCAGGCGGACAACAGGTCTACCCCTTTAGCGGGAATGCCGGGCGGACAACAGGTCTACCCCTTAATCGGGAATGCAGGCGGACACCAGGTCTACCCCTTAATCGGGAATGCAGGCGGACAACAGGTCTACCCCTAATCGGGAATACGGGCGGACAACAGGTCTACCCCTTAAGCGGGAATGCCGGCGGACAACAGGTCTACCCCTTAATCGGGAATGCAGGCGGACAACAGGTCTACCTCTTAAGCTGGAAAGCCGGGCGGACACCAGGTCTACCCCTTAAGCTGGAATGCAGGCGGACAACAGGTCTACCCTTTCTCGGGAATGCAGGCGGACAACAGGTCTACCCCTTAATCAGGAATGCAGGCGGACAACAGGTCTACCCCTTAAGCGGGAATGCCGGCGGACAACAGGTCTACCCCTTAATCGGGAATGCAGGCGGACAACAGGTCTACCCCTTAATCGGGAATGCAGGCGGACAACAGGTCTACCCCTTAATCGGGAATGCAGGCGGACAACAGGTCTACCCCTAATCGGGAATGCAGGCGGACAACAGGTCTACCCCTTAATCGGGAATGCCGGGCGGACAACAGGTCTACCCCTTAATCGGGAATGCAGGCGGACAACAGGTCTACCCCTTAATCGGGAATGCAGGCGGACAACAGGTCTACCCCTTAATCGGGAATGCGGGCGGACAACAGGTCTACCCCTTAATCGGGAATGCGGGCGGACAACAGGTCTACCCCTTAATCGGGAATGCAGGCGGACAACAGGTCTACCCCTTAATCGGGAATGCAGGCGGACAACAGGTCTACCCCTAATCGGGAATACGGGCGGACAACAGGTCTACCCCTTAATCGGGAATGCCAGGCGGACAACAGGTCTACCCCTTAATCGGGAATGCAGGCGGACAACAGGTCTACCCCTTAATCGGGAATGCAGGCGGACAACAGGTCTACCCCTTAAGCGGGAATGCCGGCGGACAACAGGTCTACCCCTTAAGCTGGAATGCAGGCGGACACCAGGTCTACCCCTTAATCGGGAATGCAGGCGGACAACAGGTCTACCCCTTAATCGGGAATACGGGCGGACAACAGGTCTACCCTTTGCTGGAATGCCGGCGGACAACAGGTCTACCCCTTAATCGGGAATGCAGGCGGACAACAGGTCTACCCCTTAATCGGGAATGCAGGCGGACAACAGGTCTACCCCTTAAGCGGGAATGCAGGCGGACAACAGGTCTACCCCTTCAGCGGAATGCAGGCGGACAACAGGTCTACCCCTTAAGCTGGAATGCCGGGCGGACACCAGGTCTACCCCTTAAGCCGGAATGCCGGGCGGACACCAGGTCTACCCCTTAATCGGAATGCCGGGCGGACACCAGGTCTACCCCTTAATCGGGAATGCAGGCGGACACCAGGTCTACCCTTAATCGAGAATGCAGGCGGACACCAGGTCTACCCCTTAATCGGGAATGCAGGCGGACAACAGGTCTACCCCTTAATCGAGAATGCAGGCGGACAACAGGTCTACCCCTTAATCGGGAATGCCAGGCGGACACCAGGTCTACCCCTTAATCGGGAATACGGGCGGACAACAGGTCTACCCCTTAAGCGGGAATGCCGGCGGACACCAGGTCTACCCCTTAATCGGGAATGCAGGCGGACAACAGGTCTACCCCTTAATCGGGAATGCGGGCGGACAACAGGTCTACCCCTTAATCGGGAATGCAGGCGGACAACAGGTCTACCCCTTAATCAGGAATGCAGGCGGACAACAGGTCTACCCCTTAATCGGGAATGCAGGCGGACAACAGGTCTACCCTTAAGCGGGAATGCCGGCGGACACCAGGTCTACCCCTTAAGCTGGAATGCAGGCGGACACCAGGTCTACCCCTTTAATCGGGAATGCAGGCGGACAACAGGTCTACCCCTTAATCGGGAATGCAGGCGACAACAGGTCTACCCTTTAAGCGGGAATGCAGGCGGACAACAGGTCTACCCCTTAAGCTGGAAGGCAGGCGGACAACAGGTCTACCCTTAAGCCGGAATGCCGGCGGACAACAGGTCTACCCCTTAAGCGGGAATGCCGGCGGACACCAGGTCTACCCCTTCATCGGGAATGCCGGCGGACACCAGGTCTACCCCTTAATCGGGAATGCAGGCGGACACCAGGTCTACCCCTTAATCAAGAATGCAGGCGGACAACAGGTCTACCCTTTAGCGGGAATGCCGGGCGGACAACAGGTCTACCCCTTAATCGGGAATGCAGGCGGACACCAGGTCTACCCCTTAATCGGGAATGCAGGCGGACAACAGGTCTACCCCTTAATCGGGAATACGGGCGGACAACAGGTCTACCCCTTAAGCGGGAATGCCGGGCGGACAACAGGTCTACCCCTTAATCGGGAATGCAGGCGGACAACAGGTCTACCTCTTAAGCGGGAATGCCGGCGGACACCAGGTCTACTCCCTTAAGCGGGAATGCAGGCGGACAACAGGTCTACCCCTTAATCGGGAATGCAGGCGGACAACAGGTCTACCCCTTAATCGGGAATGCAGGCGGACAACAGGTCTACCCCTTAAGCGGGAATGCCGGCGGACAACAGGTCTACCCCTTAATCGGGAATGCAGGCGGACAACAGGTCTACCCCTTAATCGGGAATGCAGGCGGACACCAGGTCTACCCCTTAATCGGGAATGCAGGCGGACAACAGGTCTACCCCTTAATCGGGAATACGGGCGGACAACAGGTCTACCCCTTAGCCGGAATGCCGGCGGACAACAGGTCTACCCCTTAATCGGGAATGCAGGCGGACAACAGGTCTACCCCTTAATCGGGAATGCAGGCGGACACCAGGTCTACCCCTTAATCGGGAATGCAGGCGGACAACAGGTCTACCCCTTAATCGGGAATACGGGCGGACAACAGGTCTACCCCTTAAGCGGGAATGCCGGCGGACAACAGGTCTACCCCTTAATCGGGAATGCAGGCGGACAACAGGTCTACCCCTTAATCGGGAATGCGGGCGGACAACAGGTCTACCCCTTAATCGGGAATGCAGGCGGACAACAGGTCTACCCCTAATCGGGAATACGGGCGGACAACAGGTCTACCCTTAAGCCGGAATGCCGGCGGACAACAGGTCTACCCCTTAATCGGGAATGCAGGCGGACAACAGGTCTACCCCTTAATCGGGAATGCAGGCGGACAACAGGTCTACCCCTTAATCGGGAATGCAGGCGGACAACAGGTCTACCCCTTAATCGGAATGCCGGCGGACAACAGGTCTACCCCTTAATCGGGAATGCAGGCGGACAACAGGTCTACCCCTAATCGGGAATAAGGGCGGACAACAGGTCTACCCTCTAATCGGGAATGCAGGCGGACAACAGGTCTACCCTCTAATCGGGAATGCAGGCGGACAACAGGTCTACCCCTTAATCGGAATGCAGGCGGACAACAGGTCTACTCCCTAATCGGGAATACGGGCGGACAACAGGTCTACCCCTTAAGCGGGAATGCCGGCGGACAACAGGTCTACCCTTAATCGGGAATGCAGGCGGACAACAGGTCTACCCCTTAATCGGGAATGCGGGCGGACAACAGGTCTACCCCTTAAGCGGGAATGCCGGCGGACAACAGGTCTACCCCTTAAGCGGGAATGCAGGCGGACAACAGGTCTACCCCTTAATCGGGAATGCAGGCGGACAACAGGTCTACCCCTTAATCGGGAATACGGGCGGACAACAGGTCTACCCCTTAAGCGGGAATGCCGGCGGACAACAGGTCTACCCTTAATCGGGAATGCAGGCGGACAACAGGTCTACCCCTTAATCGGGAATGCAGGCGGACAACAGGTCTACCCCTTAAGCGGGAATGCAGGCGGACAACAGGTCTACCCTTCAGCGGGAATGCAGGCGGACAACAGGTCTACCCCTTAAGCGGGAATGCCGGCGGACACCAGGTCTACCCCTTAAGCGGGAATGCCGGCGGACAACAGGTCTACCCCTTAATCGGGAATGCCGGCGGACAACAGGTCTACCCCTTAATCGGGAATGCAGGCGGACAACAGGTCTACCCCTTAATCGGGAATGCAGGCGGACAACAGGTCTACCCCTTAATCGGGAATGCAGGCGGACACCAGGTCTACCCCTTAATCGGGAATGCAGGCGGACAACAGGTCTACCCCTTAAGCGGGAATGCCGGCGGACACCAGGTCTACCCCTTAATCGGAATGCAGGCGGACAACAGGTCTACCCCTTAAGCGGGAATGCCGGCGGACACCAGGTCTACCCCTTAATCGGGAATGCAGGCGGACAACAGGTCTACCCCTAATCGGGAATACGGGCGGACAACAGGTCTACCCCTTAATCGGGAATGCAGGCGGACAACAGGTCTACCCCTTAATCGGGAATGCAGGCGGACAACAGGTCTACCCCTTAATCGGGAATGCAGGCGGACAACAGGTCTACCCCTTAATCGGGAATGCCGGCGGACACCAGGTCTACCCCTTAAGCTGGAATGCAGGCGGACACCAGGTCTACCCCTTAATCGGGAATGCAGGCGGACAACAGGTCTACCCCTTAATCGGGAATGCAGGCGGACAACAGGTCTACCCCTTAAGCGGGAATGCAGGCGGACAACAGGTCTACCCCTTAGCGGGAAGGCAGGCGGACAACAGGTCTACCCCTTAGCCGGAATGCCGATGGACAACAGGTCTACCCCTTAAGCTGGAATGCCGGGCGGACACCAGGTCTACCCCTTCATCGGGAATGCCGGCGGACACCAGGTCTACCCCTTAATCGGGAATGCAGGCGGACAACAGGTCTACCCCTTAATCAAGAATGCAGGCGGACAACAGGTCTACCCCTTAAGCGGGAATGCCAGGCGGACAACAGGTCTACCCCTTAATCGGGAATGCAGGCGGACAACAGGTCTACCCCTTTAATCGGGAATGCAGGCGGACAACAGGTCTACCCCTTAATCGGGAATGCGGGCGGACAACAGGTCTACCCCTTAAGCGGGAATGCAGGCGGACAACAGGTCTACCCCTTAATCGGGAATGCAGGCGGACAACAGGTCTACCCCTTAGCCGGGAATGCCGGCGGACACCAGGTCTACCCCTTAAGCGGGAATGCAGGCGGACAACAGGTCTACCCCTTAATCGGGAATGCAGGCGGACAACAGGTCTACCCCTTAATCGGGAATGCAGGCGGACAACAGGTCTACCCCTTAAGCGGGAATGCCAGGCGGACAACAGGTCTACCCCTTAATCGGGAATGCAGGCGGACAACAGGTCTACCCCTTAATCGGGAATGCAGGCGGACACCAGGTCTACCCCTTAATCGGGAATGCAGGCGGACAACAGGTCTACCCCTTAATCGGGAATGCGGGCGGACAACAGGTCTACCCCTTAAGCGGGAATGCCGGCGGACAACAGGTCTACCCCTTAATCGGGAATGCAGGCGGACAACAGGTCTACCCCTTAATCGGGAATGCAGGCGGACACCAGGTCTACCCCTTAATCGGGAATGCAGGCGGACAACAGGTCTACCCCTTAATCGGGAATGCGGGCGGACAACAGGTCTACCTCTTAAGCGGAATGCCGGCGGACAACAGGTCTACCCCTTAATCGGGAATGCAGGCGGACAACAGGTCTACCCCTTAATCGGGAATGCAGGCGGACAACAGGTCTACCCCTTAATCGGGAATGCAGGCGGACAACAGGTCTACCCCTTAATCGGAATACGGGCGGACAACAGGTCTACCCCTTAAGCGGGAATGCCGGCGGACAACAGGTCTACCCCTTAATCGGGAATGCGTATGGACAACAGGTCTACCCTCTAATCGGGAATGACAGGCGGACAACAGGTCTACCCCTTAAGCGGGAATGCAGGCGGACAACAGGTCTACCCCTTAATCGGGAATGCAGGCGGACAACAGGTCTACCCCTTAATCGGGAATGCAGGCGGACAACAGGTCTACCCCTTAATCGGGAATGCAGGCGGACAACAGGTCTACCCCTTAATCGGGAATACGGGCGGACAACAGGTCTACCCCTTGCGGAATGCCGGCGGACAACAGGTCTACCCCTTAAGCGGGAATGCAGGCGGACAACAGGTCTACCCCTTAATCGGGAATGCAGGCGGACAACAGGTCTACCCCTTAATCGGGAATGCAGGCGGACAACAGGTCTACCCCTTAATCGGGAATGCAGGCGGACACCAGGTCTACCCCTTAATCGGGAATGCAGGCGGACAACAGGTCTACCCCTTAATCGGGAATGCAGGCGGACAACAGGTCTACCCCTTAATCGGGAATGCCAGGCGGACAACAGGTCTACTCCTTAATCGGGAATGCAGGCGGACAACAGGTCTACCCCTTAAGCGGGAATGCAGGCGGACAACAGGTCTACCCCTTAATCGGGAATGCAGGCGGACAACAGGTCTACCCCTAATCGGGAATGCGGGCGGACAACAGGTCTACCCCTTAATCGGGAATGCCGGCGGACAACAGGTCTACCCCTTAATCGGAATGCAGGCGGACAACAGGTCTACCCCTTAATCGGGAATGCAGGCGGACAACAGGTCTACCCCTTAATCGGGAATGCAGGCGGACAACAGGTCTACCCCTTAATCGGGAATGCAGGCGGACAACAGGTCTACCCCTTAATCGGGAATGCAGGCGGACAACAGGTCTACCCCTTAATCGGGAATGCAGGCGGACAACAGGTCTACCCCTTAAGCGGGAATGCAGGCGGACAACAGGTCTACCCCTTAATCGGGAATGCAGGCGGACAACAGGTCTACCCCTTAATCGGGAATGCAGGCGGACAACAGGTCTACCCCTTAAGCGGGAATGCCGGGCGGACAACAGGTCTACCCCTTAATCGGGAATGCAGGCGGACAACAGGTCTACCCCTTAATCGGGAATGCAGGCGGACAACAGGTCTACCCCTTAATCGGGAATGCAGGCGGACAACAGGTCTACCCCTTAATCGGGAATGCAGGCGGACAACAGGTCTACCCCTTAATCGGGAATGCAGGCGGACAACAGGTCTACCCCTTAATCGGGAATGCAGGCGGACAACAGGTCTACCCCTTAATCGGGAATGCAGGCGGACAACAGGTCTACCCCTTAAGCGGGAATGCCGGCGGACAACAGGTCTACCCCTTAATCGGGAATGCAGGCGGACAACAGGTCTACCCCTTAATCGGGAATGCAGGCGGACACCAGGTCTACCCCTTAATCGGGAATGCAGGCGGACAACAGGTCTACCCCTTAATCGGGAATGCAGGCGGACAACAGGTCTACCCCTTAATCGGGAATGCAGGCGGACAACAGGTCTACCCCTTAATCGGGAATGCAGGCGGACAACAGGTCTACCCCTTAAGCGGGAATGCAGGCGGACACCAGGTCTACCCCTTAATCGGGAATGCAGGCGGACAACAGGTCTACCCCTTAATCGGGAATGCAGGCGGACAACAGGTCTACCCCTTAAGCGGGAATGCCGGGCGGACAACAGGTCTACCCCTTAATCGGGAATGCAGGCGGACAACAGGTCTACCCCTTAATCGGGAATGCAGGCGGACAACAGGTCTACCCCTTAATCGGGAATGCAGGCGGACAACAGGTCTACCCCTTAATCGGGAATGCAGGCGGACAACAGGTCTACCCCTTAATCGGGAATGCCGGCGGACAACAGGTCTACCCCTTAATCGGGAATGCAGGCGGACAACAGGTCTACCCCTTAATCGGGAATGCAGGCGGACAACAGGTCTACCCCTTAATCGGAATGCAGGCGGACAACAGGTCTACCCCTTAATCGGGAATGCAGGCGGACAACAGGTCTACCCCTTAATCGGGAATGCAGGCGGACAACAGGTCTACCCCTTAATCGGGAATGCAGGCGGACAACAGGTCTACCCCTTAAGCGGGAATGCAGGCGGACAACAGGTCTACCCCTTAATCGGGAATGCGGGCGGACAACAGGTCTACCCCTTAAGCGGGAATGCAGGCGGACACCAGGTCTACCCCTTAATCGGGAATGCAGGCGGACAACAGGTCTACCCCTTAATCGGGAATGCAGGCGGACAACAGGTCTACCCCTTAATCGGGAATGCCGGCGGACAACAGGTCTACCCCTTAATCGGGAATGCAGGCGGACAACAGGTCTACCCCTTAATCGGGAATGCAGGCGGACAACAGGTCTACCCCTTAATCGGGAATGCAGGCGGACAACAGGTCTACCCCTTAATCGGGAATGCAGGCGACAACAGGTCTACCCCTTAATCGGGAATGCAGGCGGACAACAGGTCTACCCCTTAATCGGGAATGCAGGCGGACAACAGGTCTACCCCTTAAGCGGGAATGCCGGCGGACAACAGGTCTACCCCTTAATCGGGAATGCAGGCGGACAACAGGTCTACCCCTTAATCGGGAATGCAGGCGGACAACAGGTCTACCCCTTAATCGGAATGCAGGCGGACAACAGGTCTACCCCTTAAGCGGAATGCAGGCGACAACAGGTCTACCCCTTAATCGGGAATGCAGGCGGACAACAGGTCTACCCCTTAATCGGGAATGCAGGCGGACAACAGGTCTACCCCTTAAGCGGGAATGCCGGCGGACAACAGGTCTACCCCTTAATCGGGAATGCAGGCGGACAACAGGTCTACCCCTTAATCGGGAATGCAGGCGGACAACAGGTCTACCCCTTAAGCGGGAATGCAGGCGGACAACAGGTCTACCCCTTAATCGGGAATGCAGGCGGACAACAGGTCTACCCCTTAATCGGGAATGCAGGCGGACAACAGGTCTACCCCTTAATCGGGAATGCAGGCGGACAACAGGTCTACCCCTTAATCGGGAATGCAGGCGGACAACAGGTCTACCCCTAATCGGGAATGCGGGCGGACAACAGGTCTACCCCTTAAGCGGGAATGCCGGCGGACAACAGGTCTACCCCTTAATCGGGAATGCGGGCGGACAACAGGTCTACCTCTTAAGCGGGAATGCCGGCGGACAACAGGTCTACCCCTTAATCGGGAATGCAGGCGGACAACAGGTCTACCCCTTAATCGGGAATGCGGGCGGACAACAGGTCTACCCCTTAATCGGGAATGCCAGGCGGACAACAGGTCTACCCCTTAATCGGGAATGCAGGCGGACAACAGGTCTACCCCTTAAGCGGGAATGCCGGGCGGACAACAGGTCTACCCCTTAAGCGGGAATGCAGGCGGACAACAGGTCTACCCCTTAATCGGGAATGCAGGCGGACAACAGGTCTACCCCTTAATCGGGAATGCAGGCGGACAACAGGTCTACCCCTTAAGCGGGAATGCAGGCGGACAACAGGTCTACCCCTTGCTGGAATGCAGGCGACAACAGGTCTACCCCTTAATCGGGAATGCAGGCGGACAACAGGTCTACCCCTTAAGCGGGAATGCCGGCGGACAACAGGTCTACCCCTTAAGCGGGAATGCCAGGCGGACACCAGGTCTACCCCTTAATCGGGAATGCAGGCGGACACCAGGTCTACCCCTTAATCGAGAATGCAGGCGGACAACAGGTCTACCCCTTTAGCCGGAATGCCGGCGGACAACAGGTCTACCCCTTAATCGGGAATGCAGGCGGACACCAGGTCTACCCCTTAATCGGGAATGCAGGCGGACAACAGGTCTACCCCTTAATCGGGAATGCAGGCGGACAACAGGTCTACCCCTTAAGCGGGAATGCAGGCGGACAACAGGTCTACCCCTTAATCGGGAATGCAGGCGGACAACAGGTCTACCCCTTAATCGGAATGCCGGCGGACAACAGGTCTACCCCTTAATCGGGAATGCAGGCGGACAACAGGTCTACCCCTTAATCGGGAATGCAGGCGGACAACAGGTCTACCCCTTAATCGGGAATGCAGGCGGACAACAGGTCTACCCCTTAAGCGGGAATGCAGGCGGACAACAGGTCTACCCCTTAATCGGAATGCAGGCGGACAACAGGTCTACCCCTTAATCGGGAATGCAGGCGGACAACAGGTCTACCCCTTAAGCGGGAATGCAGGCGGACAACAGGTCTACCCCTTAATCGGGAATGCAGGCGGACAACAGGTCTACCCCTTAAGCGGGAATGCCGGCGACACCAGGTCTACCCCTTAATCGGGAATGCAGGCGGACAACAGGTCTACCCCTTAATCGGGAATGCAGGCGGACAACAGGTCTACCCCTTAGCGGGAATGCCGGCGGACAACAGGTCTACCCCTTAATCGGGAATGCAGGCGGACAACAGGTCTACCCCTTAATCGGAATGCAGGCGGACACCAGGTCTACCCCTTAAGCGGGAATGCCGGCGGACAACAGGTCTACCCCTTAATCGGGAATGCAGGCGGACAACAGGTCTACCCCTTAAGCGGGAATGCCGGCGGACAACAGGTCTACCCCTTAATCGGGAATGCAGGCGGACAACAGGTCTACCCCTTAATCGGGAATGCAGGCGGACAACAGGTCTACCCCTTAAGCGGGAATGCCGGCGGACAACAGGTCTACCCCTTAATCGGGAATGCAGGCGGACAACAGGTCTACCCTTAATCGGGAATGCCGGCGGACAACAGGTCTACCCTTAATCGGGAATGCAGGCGGACAACAGGTCTACCCTTAATCGGGAATGCAGGCGGACAACAGGTCTACCCCTTAAGCGGGAATGCCGGCGGACACCAGGTCTACCCCTTAATCGGGAATGCAGGCGGACAACAGGTCTACCCCTTAATCGGGAATGCCGGCGGACACCAGGTCTACCCCTTAAGCGGGAATGCAGGCGGACAACAGGTCTACCCTTAATCGGGAATGCAGGCGGACAACAGGTCTACCCCTTAATCGGGAATGCAGGCGGACACCAGGTCTACCCCTTAATCGGGAATGCAGGCGGACACCAGGTCTACCCCTTAAGCGGAATGCCGGCGGACACCAGGTCTACCCCTTAATCGGGAATGCAGGCGGACAACAGGTCTACTCCTTAAGCGGGAATGCAGGCGGACAACAGGTCTACCCCTTAAGCGGGAATGCAGGCGGACAACAGGTCTACCCCTTAATCGGGAATGCAGGCGGACAACAGGTCTACCCCTTAATCGGGAATGCAGGCGGACAACAGGTCTACCCCTTAATCGGGAATGCAGGCGGACAACAGGTCTACCCCTTAAGCGGGAATGCGGGCGGACAACAGGTCTACCCCTTAATCGGGAATGCAGGCGGACACCAGGTCTACCCCTTAATCGGGAATGCAGGCGACAACAGGTCTACCCCTTAATCGGGAATGCAGGCGGACAACAGGTCTACCCCTTAATCGGGAATGCAGGCGGACAACAGGTCTACCCCTTAAGCGGGAATGCAGGCGGACAACAGGTCTACCCCTTAATCGGGAATGCAGGCGGACAACAGGTCTACCCCTTAAGCGGGAATGCCGGCGGACACCAGGTCTACCCCTTAATCGGGAATGCAGGCGGACAACAGGTCTACCCCTTAATCGGGAATGCCGGCGGACACCAGGTCTACCCCTTAATCGGGAATGCAGGCGGACAACAGGTCTACCCCTTAATCGGGAATGCAGGCGGACAACAGGTCTACCCCTTAAGCGGGAATGCCGGGCGGACAACAGGTCTACCCCTTAATCGGGAATGCAGGCGGACACCAGGTCTACCCCTTAATCGGGAATGCAGGCGGACAACAGGTCTACCCCTTAATCGGGAATGCAGGCGGACAACAGGTCTACCCCTTAAGCGGGAATGCCGGCGGACAACAGGTCTACCCCTTAATCGGGAATGCAGGCGGACAACAGGTCTACCCCTTAATCGGGAATGCAGGCGGACAACAGGTCTACCCTTAGCCGGAATGCAGGCGGACAACAGGTCTACCCCTTAATCGGGAATGCAGGCGGACAACAGGTCTACCCCTTAATCGGGAATGCAGGCGGACAACAGGTCTACCCCTTAATCGGGAATGCAGGCGGACAACAGGTCTACCCTTAAGCGGGAATGCCGGCGGACAACAGGTCTACCCCTTAATCGGGAATGCAGGCGGACAACAGGTCTACCCCTTAATCGGGAATGCAGGCGGACAACAGGTCTACCCCTTAATCGGGAATGCAGGCGGACAACAGGTCTACCCCTTAAGCGGGAATGCCGGCGGACAACAGGTCTACCCCTTAATCGGGAATGCAGGCGGACAACAGGTCTACCCCTTAATCGGGAATGCAGGCGGACACCAGGTCTACCCCTTAAGCGGGAATGCAGGCGGACACCAGGTCTACCCCTTAATCGGGAATGCAGGCGGACAACAGGTCTACCCCTTAATCGGGAATGCCAGGCGGACAACAGGTCTACCCCTTAATCGGGAATGCAGGCGGACAACAGGTCTACCCCTTAAGCGGAATGCGGCGGACAACAGGTCTACCCTTAATCGGAATGCAGGCGACAACAGGTCTACCCCTTAATCGGGAATGCAGGCGGACAACAGGTCTACCCCTTAAGCGGGAATGCAGGCGACAACAGGTCTACCCCTTAAGCCGGAATGCAGGCGGACAACAGGTCTACCCCTTAAGCGGGAATGCCGGCGGACAACAGGTCTACCCCTTAAGCGGAATGCCGGCGGACAACAGGTCTACCCCTTAGCCGGAATGCCGGCGGACACCAGGTCTACCCCTTAATCGGGAATGCAGGCGGACAACAGGTCTACCCCTTAATCGGGAATGCAGGCGGACAACAGGTCTACCCCTTAAGCGGGAATGCCGGCGGACAACAGGTCTACCCCTTAATCGGGAATGCAGGCGGACACCAGGTCTACCCCTTAATCGGGAATGCAGGCGGACAACAGGTCTACCCTCTAATCGGGAATACGGGCGGACAACAGGTCTACCCCTTAAGCGGGAATGCCGGCGGACAACAGGTCTACCCCTTAATCGGGAATGCAGGCGGACAACAGGTCTACCCCTTAATCGGGAATGCCGGCGGACACCAGGTCTACCCCTTAAGCGGGAATGCAGGCGGACAACAGGTCTACCCCTTAAGCGGGAATGCCGGGCGGACACCAGGTCTACCCCTTAATCGGGAATGCAGGCGGACAACAGGTCTACCCCTTAAGCGGGAATGCCGGCGGACAACAGGTCTACCCTTTAGTCGGGAATGCCGGCGGACACCAGGTCTACCCCTTAATCGGGAATGCAGGCGGACAACAGGTCTACCCCTTAATCGGGAATGCAGGCGGACAACAGGTCTACCCCTTAAGCGGGAATGCCAGGCGGACAACAGGTCTACCCCTTAATCGGGAATGCAGGCGGACAACAGGTCTACCCCTTAATCGGGAATGCCGGCGGACAACAGGTCTACCCCTTAATCGGAATGCAGGCGGACAACAGGTCTACCCCTTAATCGGGAATGCAGGCGGACAACAGGTCTACCCCTTAAGCGGGAATGCCGGCGGACACCAGGTCTACCCCTTAATCGGGAATGCAGGCGGACAACAGGTCTACCCCTTAGCTGGAATGCCGGCGGACACCAGGTCTACCCCTTAATCGGGAATGCAGGCGGACAACAGGTCTACCCCTTAAGCGGGAATGCCGGCGGACACCAGGTCTACCCCTTAATCGGGAATGCAGGCGGACAACAGGTCTACCCCTTAAGCGGGAATGCCGGCGGACACCAGGTCTACCCCTTAAGCGGGAATGCCAGGCGGACACCAGGTCTACCCCTTAATCGGGAATGCAGGCGGACACCAGGTCTACCCCTTAATCGGGAATGCAGGCGGACAACAGGTCTACCCCTTAATCGGGAATGCAGGCGGACAACAGGTCTACCCCTTGCTGGAATGCCAGGCGGACAACAGGTCTACCCCTTAAGCGGGAATGCAGGCGGACAACAGGTCTACCCCTTAATCGGGAATGCAGGCGGACACCAGGTCTACCCCTTAATCGGGAATGCAGGCGGACAACAGGTCTACCCCTTAATCGGGAATGCAGGCGACAACAGGTCTACCCCTTAATCGGGAATGCAGGCGGACAACAGGTCTACCCCTTAAGCGGGAATGCCGGCGGACAACAGGTCTACCCCTTAATCGGGAATGCAGGCGGACAACAGGTCTACCCCTTAATCGGAATGCAGGCGGACAACAGGTCTACCCCTTAAGCGGGAATGCAGGCGGACAACAGGTCTACCCCTTAATCGGGAATGCAGGCGGACAACAGGTCTACCCCTTAGCCGGAATGCCGGCGGACACCAGGTCTACCCCTTAATCGGGAATGCAGGCGGACAACAGGTCTACCCCTTAATCGGGAATGCAGGCGGACAACAGGTCTACCCCTTAAGCGGGAATGCAGGCGGACAACAGGTCTACCCCTTAATCGGGAATGCAGGCGGACAACAGGTCTACCCCTTAAGCGGGAATGCCGGGCGGACAACAGGTCTACCCCTTAATCGGGAATGCAGGCGGACAACAGGTCTACCCCTTAATCGGGAATGCAGGCGGACAACAGGTCTACCCCTTAATCGGGAATGCAGGCGGACAACAGGTCTACCCCTTAATCGGGAATGCAGGCGGACAACAGGTCTACCCCTTAATCGGGAATGCCGGCGGACAACAGGTCTACCCCTTAAGCGGGAATGCAGGCGGACAACAGGTCTACCCCTTAATCGGGAATGCAGGCGGACAACAGGTCTACCCCTTAATCGGGAATGCCGGCGGACACCAGGTCTACCCCTTAAGCGGGAATGCAGGCGGACAACAGGTCTACCCCTTAAGCGGGAATGCCGGCGGACACCAGGTCTACCCCTTAAGCGGGAATGCAGGCGGACAACAGGTCTACCCCTTAAGCGGGAATGCCGGCGGACACCAGGTCTACCCCTTAAGCTGGAATGCAGGCGGACACCAGGTCTACCCCTTAATCGGGAATGCAGGCGGACAACAGGTCTACCCCTTAAGCGGGAATGCCGGCGGACACCAGGTCTACCCCTTAATCGGGAATGCAGGCGGACACCAGGTCTACCCCTTAATCGGGAATGCAGGCGGACAACAGGTCTACCCCTTCAGCGGGAATGCAGGCGGACAACAGGTCTACCCCTTAAGCGGGAATGCCGGCGGACACCAGGTCTACCCCTTAATCGGGAATGCAGGCGGACAACAGGTCTACCCCTTAATCGGGAATGCAGGCGGACAACAGGTCTACCCTTAATCGGGAATGCCGGCGGACACCAGGTCTACCCCTTAATCGGGAATGCAGGCGGACAACAGGTCTACCCCTTAATCGGAATGCAGGCGACAACAGGTCTACCCCCGCTGGCTGGGCAGACCTGGTGTCCTCGGAAGTGCGCTAAGGGGTCGCTGTTTTCGGCTGCCTCCGGCTGCCTCATCGTAGGAGGCGGCGTGTTCCGCTGCGCCACCCCGGTCACCTAGGCTTCGCTCTCTTGTGCTCGTCGGCCTCCTGGGCCCCGCTTGTCCGTATCATGGGAGACAGGGTTACGGGCGGTCTCCCCGCAGGCTGTGCAGTGCCTGTGTCCGTAGGCGGAAAAGGGCGGACGCGCTGGGCGGTCGTGCCGGCCCAGGAACCGCATCGCCAATGCACGGCAAGGACTCTCCCGTGGCCTTGTCCGCATTCCCGTAACCCCCAGTTGACTGAGACAGGTGGAGGCGAGGCGAGCTGCTCCTCGGCCCGGGCCAGGCGAGGCGGGAGGCGCGAGGGCGAGAGAAGCCGCCGGCGTAATCCCGCTGTGGCCCGGCTGCTGCCGGTTCCGTGGAAAAAGAGTGCAGCGGGCGAGATGCGAGCTGCACCTCGCCCAGGCGAGGCGCTGGCCGAAAGAGCGAGCCGCGAGAGAGAAGCCGCGAGCGCGTGTCCCGCTCCGGCCCGGCTGCTGCCGGTTTCGCGGAAAGCGAGCGATGCGAAGCTGTGCTCCCGGCCCAGGCCAGGTGAGGCGGGAGACCCGAGAAGCGAGAGCGAGCCGCGAGCGCGTGTCCCGCCCGGCCCGGCTGCTGCCGGTTTCGCGAGAAGCGAGCGATGCGAGCTGTGCTCCCGGCCCAGGCCAGGTGAGGCGGGGAGACCCGAGAAGCAGAGCGAAGCCGCGAGCGCGTGTCCCGCTCCGGCCCGGTTGCTGCCGGTTTCGCTGAGTGCGAGCGATGCGAAGCTGTGCTCCCGGCCCAGGCCAGGTGAGGCGGGAGACCCGAGAAGCGAGAGCGAGCCGCGAGCGCGTGTCCCGCTCCGGCCCGGCTGCTGCCGGTTTCGCTAAAAGCGAGCGATGCGAAGGTGCTCCCGGCCCAGGCCAGGTGAG